>DWEE01003497.1:0-10453 GCA_018245755.1 Parelbella macleannani
AATGATCTATAGGAGGTAGGGGGTCTATAAACTTCTTCTTTGGTGGGGGTATTGGATTACCATCTTCGTCATATTCGACCTCCACGTCTGATCCATCATCAGCTGTGCTTAGAGGATTGTCCTCCATGTATCTTTGGGAATAAAGCTCATTTTAAAATTTACATAGTACTAGATCATTCTAATAATGCTATTAAAATTTATATGTAAACTTAAACATAAATTTATAACTATCTCGCAAAAACCTCCAAATAAATAAATTTCAGGTGGATATTTACACCTGTGGGTATACATAGATAAGATTTCCTTTATGGAGTACATTATAAGGCTCCATCATAACCAAACGCACAATAATAACTCACTTATAATAACTCTCTTCATCGTCCATGTCATCAATGTCACCCCTCGTCCCTCTTCCACTGTCACCTTTGCCACTGGCTTCGTTCTCCTTGCTAGCTACCAGGTCTTTGGCTGCTTGCTGCTCCAACCCCGCCATGTATGCATCTAGTGGATCTTCTTCCTCATCATCAATTATCTATAAATAAATAGAAATTGACATTCAAAAACAAGAAACTCAAGTAAAGAAGTATGGTCTCCTCTTTTTCCCTATAATCTTATTCTTTTTTTAAACATAATATTCTGTCATTACTGTCATAAAGATTATCTATGCTGTAATTACCCAGTATTATGATACTTGGGCCAGACTAGACTTTTTAATCTTGGCTAGAATTTTTAGACTATCAAAATATTCCACTGCCTGCATTTATCATGCTATCGAAATTCCTAACACACAATGTTATGATTGAGATTAAAAAGGAAATTATATAAAACTGAAAATTTATAGACTTTAATGTAGGCTGGTTTATTTCTCTGGGTGTCTACTTTTTATACTCTTCAGACCAGAACACAATTCAGTCATCATCAACATCAGCATCATTATTATCAGCCATTTAATTGTCCACAGCTGGACATAGGCCTCTACTATAGCACACCACTGAGGTCAATCTCCAGCTTTTTTCATCCCCAACCACTGCCAGCCATTTTGCATATATTGTCACACCACCTAGCTGGAGGATGTCCTATGTTATGTTTGCCAAGTCATGATTTCCAAAAGTAAACTAAATATAATAAACTAAATTCAAACAAAAAATATAGACTAATCTAATTATAGCCATAACATCTTATAATCTTTTAATTTATAATCTAGTCATGTTATGACTGATGTGGGAATTAGAAGTCTCCAAAACCGGTGTGTATGTATGAAGAGATTGATAAATGTGGAAGAAGCACAGCAGGTATGTAAGGATAGAGATATTTGGCACTGTGTGCTCTCTGCCTACCCCATAAGGGACCTGTGTGAAGATATGTAGGTATGTATATATCTTATAATCTAGGAATCGAAGCACTGGCTCTTATCACGTTTCAGTACTTAAATTCAATTAAATACTTACCAATTATATATAAAAGAATTACTTAAACATACAACTTCTTACCCTAGAACTGGATGCTTTCGTATTAGTAGGGCTACCGGGAGCTGGGATGTATGCCAAGGCTGGTGCTTGTGACTCATCATCATCATCAAAGTATCTGGAAAGATTAAGTGTTATTCCAACAAATTTATACAATTTACTGAACCTAGTGACACCAAAATATTCCTGTCTCCTATACATGTTCTGTGAAATTGTTAGTAACTCCTTACATTTAATAAGAAATACTTAGTAGTAAAAGAAATATTCTATTAAACTGGAACGAAAACACTTACTCGTCTTCTGTCTTAGCACGTTTCTTCCCGAGGGAGCCGAAGTTTCCTGTGACCGCGTTCTGAGTAATTGAACTCATGGTGGAGTACCCCTGCTTGGACAACCCCGACGTCGGAGGCGGAACCGCATGCATCGGCGTCGACGGTGGAGGCACCGCATGAAGGGAGATGTTAGACGGATTCCTCTTCGGCATCGTGAAACCCGCAAACCCGAACCCTTTGCCTCCACTTCCACCCGAATTATAACTCATCATGAAATTGTAAAACTATATTTAACCACAACACGACCTAAACGATCATAACAATTGTAAGGTTAATCAACAAGACGACATTAATTATAAACAAACTGAACAGTGCCACTAGTATTTTTTAACATAGATAAAACTATTTGTTGTAAGAAAATTAAATGAAACAATATACTTTCCGGCATATACCAAAATATCAACATTCGACATATAATAAAATGTCAAATAAACGCCAAACTATTAACGGAGTTACCATATACACGCACCTGGTTAATGTTTTAAAAGCGTTCTATTACACAGAATCGTATTTTGAATTTCAGTTTCAATAACTTGCATTTATAATTCTGTGTAAGACCAAAACTTAGTATGAAAACTAATGTCTTTTGTACAAAACATACCAATAATACCATCTTCTAGTTCAACTTGAGCTTACTTATGAAGCTGCGAATACCAATAACCTGTAATCGCTTAAAAAACAAACTAGTAGTTTGCTTATAAATACGATAGTCATAGAATATTTACGGTTTTCTTTTTAATCATCATCATGAACATCAGCTTATCTCAATCCGCTGTTCGACATAGGCCTCCCCCAATGAGCGCCATCGCGCCTGGAAAATAATTTTAAATTAATTTTCTCTATAATAAGCTTAATAATTATAGACTCGCATTTCAGTACAATCATAGCAGATAAGTGCAATGTAGCATAAAAAGTACCTATTCTCTTTTGTCTTGAATATCACTAGTATTATTATAGTATTTCAATCAACCTTCCTAAAATAACTTTGATTATGTTTAATACTATAAAAATTAAGTACTACTTTACTGAACGAAATTACATTATTACTGGAACGCAACATAGGTTCATGTTCCTCATGATTCTAACTCGTGCATGTGTCACTCAAATATCTGTTTTGACAAATTACGACAATACAGAGCCTAATATTAGGTGGCGATATTTACTGTCGTCATTTTCATAGTGTGCATTGTATTTTATTGTCCGAGAAATAGTGTTTGCTGCGTAGAAATGTATTTCAAATTGTGCACTCTTATATTCATATTATTGGCTATCAGCAATGTGGAAGCATCGCAAGGCTATGATTTTGGAGACTTTTTAGCAACTGTTTTGGGTATCGGAATAGCTGTTGTAGGAATACTGGCCTGTTTAGGCAATTACGCGAGGCAGAAAGCAAGAAACGAGTTCATTTGAGATACGGGTGAGTAACTATCATCATCAAGGTTAAGAATTGGCTAACGATAGTTCAGTTTTAATTTTATACGGATTAGAAGGAAAAGAAATAAATTATCAAACTTGCGCAGTTCTCTGTATGAACACCAATACGCCGCAAATTCATTGATTTTGTTATAATAATCCAGTCAACCTATCTGTTTTATGTTGTTTCAATAACAATTTTGCTTCCTTGTGAAGGAAATACGTAAATCACAATTAATTTTAGTATGGTTTCAGTAACATATGTATTGCTACTTTTAAGTTATTATTTGTAACACATGACCAAATAATTGTTAATATATTGATACAGTTAGATGTATAATAAAGTAATAAATTGTGCAAGATTTGCAAAATTCTTACTGCACATAAATAACTGATAGTGATATAGATGTGAATAAATCTTGATGCACATAGTATTACTGAAAACGATCTAGTCTGGTAACACTGTTTTACCACAACGACAACGTTTTCGACATTATACTGAGTTGAAAACAAAAAATATCCAGACCTGTCCCAAGGGCTCTTACACATACAATTCCAAAATTTAAAATTATTTACTGACAATATATATCAGTGTAAAAATAAATTTGATAATGTTTTGTTAATTACTGGTTTATACTTTTTTTCAGGTGAAAATGAAACTACTGAACACACCTGTTGTTAGTATAAGTCCACAAGCACCATTATTGTATATATAAATAACTTGAAGATATATTAAGGTATTAATATTGAATGTTTTCCTTACAATTTGAATTGAAGATCTCATCATTCTGTATGCTTAATGCTTAATAAAAGAAATATTTCTAATGTTTCACATAATGAATGGTATTTACTTAGAAAGCATACCATTTGTCATGATCAAAGTCATAGTAAATTTAAACAGTGTATTATTGTAAAGGGTGTCATAGAATTGGTTTATTGAGAAGAATTAACCAAGTCATTTGTAGCATAATATCGGCATGGTACATTTATGTACTCTATTCATCCATAACATTGTATAATGTCCTAATACACCCCTTATAGCCAGTACTTGTATATGGTGTAGCGTTATAAAAATTTTAATGATAAATTTAAAAAACTCCACTAATAAAATCTCAATAAAGATGACATGCATTTTTTTATATATTGTATAGTATAAATTCTTTTCAAATTTTATTAATGTCTTAAGGGCTCCAGTTTGCAGAGCTACAAGTTTGTTTTATGTGTTTATTTAAACTAAATTCAAAAAGGAGGAGAATTTTTTTTATGTGTGTAGGCTTATAACTGTCATTTCTAAGACGGTATAGAGATCTTTTTTGTTTGGAAGGGTGCGCTTTGCCTTTTGTCCCATTTAAATTTGCACAAAATATACCACCTCTAAGGGCGAAAGAATAGGGGATATAATTTTTATGACTTTAAATTTTGTTAATAATTTAGTATTGTATGTATGAGAAAATGTACATAAAAAATTAACAAAAATCATAACAAAAAAAAATTGACTTCAAGAAAAATCTTTCCACAATAACAAATGCACTAAAAAATATACAAAAAGTATAAAAAGAGAAAAACTAATTTCAAAGAGTTGGAATCTGAGGTGAGATCTGTTCATTTAGGTATTACTATTTATTATATTTCTTTGGCTGACGCCAACTCCAGATAACTGTAAGATCAAAAAATTTGCAATTTTCTTTTTTCATTGTATGTATTGTTCCAAATAAATCTCTTTGAAATCAGTTTTGTTTTCACTCATTTCACATCATAGAATTTAAATGGCACAATGTTGAAAGTGAAAAAATAATTTAGTGTTATGTGATTTTACTGTTTAGTTTTGTGTACATTCATTATACTTGAATACTATCCATAAACACAAATATTGTTGTTTCACAAGTACATATATATATTTAAGCTAAACAAGTACAGACAGTATTTCATCTTCCATGTACTGTTTTTTTTGCCACTTGTGTAAAAAATAAGTATGTATTAGGACTTAATTATTACATTTAATACACATTATATACTAAGTTTGTGTTTATCTTCCTACTATTTTTCCAATAGTATATAAATAAAA
This sequence comes from Parelbella macleannani, assembly GCA_018245755.1. NCBI lineage: Eukaryota > Metazoa > Arthropoda > Insecta > Lepidoptera > Hesperiidae > Parelbella > Parelbella macleannani. The sequence continues at coordinate 5,277 of DWEE01003497.1, forward strand.
TAATATTAATAATCAACCCTTCTTTATCAGTTCATGAACATATGGGTCATATAGAATATGGGTCCCCTCTCATATTGAGAGGGTTAAGGCCATAGTCTGCATCGCTAGCCAAGTGCAGCTTGGCAGACTTCAGACACCTTAGAAATATTTTTTAGCAAGTGATATTTAAACTTAAAACACACTTTTGTAAAGAGGTTGCCATGCATTTGAACCTAGCACTCCTGGAGTGAGGGCTGAATGCTTAACCACTAGGGTATCCCTGCATCCGATTTTATACCTACCTATAATAGTTGCGGAGCTTTATAATGTTCAGAACCTCTTGAAGGTATAAATAATATAGTTTGTATGCGTAGTTCTTCAGTTGATAAAGTTGGTTGTAGTCTGCAAAACCGTAATGATCAAAAGTTTATATGAACTCAATGATAAAAAAGTAAAGCCAGCATCCAATATAAAGTGAGAAAAACGTAACATAATATCCTGCCTGAATTCTTCAATGGAGTTTGCATATGAGTATATTACACTCCCATGTTACATCAGTTACATTTTTGTCCCACCATGGTATAGGTGGTGAGGCTATTGCCTTACACCGGACACTGAGCCACTACTAGAGATTTCTACTACAAAATCTAAAATAGTCTAATGGGATTATTTTATGTACGTGACCCGGGATTCGAACCCAGGACCTCTCGATCAACATTCATGTTTGCAACCAGTCGACCATGAAGCATTCATGTAAAGTGGCTTACATATATATTGTCTGAGAATATCAAATAGGGTTCAACATAGGTATATATAAAATTAAGAGAATCTAAAAACATACACATAATAATATAATTTTTTCAATATATAACTGTAATCCAATCAGCATTTAAGTAGATGCCAGTGTATCTTACCTATAGTTTTATCTATGATTGTTAATGTTCAATTAATTACTCAATGATAATGATTTGTAGAACTAATGATTATAACAACCTCAAGTGGTATATTTCTTGTTTATTTATTTTGTTTCATGCCTAAATTAAACGGATCCATTAAATAGGGATCTTTATTCAGTAGGAATTGTACTCCAATTTTAAATGTTCAATCCTGATCCACAATAAACATTTGTGTTATGAGCAAAATTATTTTTGTCTGGGTATACAAATATCTATGTAAGAATGAATTAAGAAATTAGTACAAACATTTTATTACTTTTAGCCATCACGGTACAAACTCTGTTAACTCTGTATAGTCAGATTTCAGATGTACTTCAGGTTGACCCACATGATAATATTATTTCAGTAATAATTCTGATTCTGAATATTGCTATAATTAAAAATTTGAAAAAAAAAAAATTTTGAAGATATTGAGAATACCACATCTGGTGTATTTCATGTTGGAAATAATACCTACTACCTCACTGAGAGAATTTTAAATAGCAAGATTTACAGGCACTTGTAGGCAGATATTGAAGAACAGTTATCAAACTGCCCATAACGACTCAAACATAATGGTCATCATTGTTAGGGAGAAATCGGTTCTTTTGAGATTGGAAAATGTAAATGGCTAGATAAGAGCTTAAAAACCAAATTGTTTATTGCTATATGACTATAATGTGAAAAAGTTTATCGAATTGATAACTTTTTCCATATGAGTGAATTCATTATTTTTGATTTGCAAAGGAGAGATACAAAAAATATATTGTAAATAAGGTTTAATAATAAAAATGTAAAGAGACATCACACATGTATCTATACATGATGAAATAAAATTAAAAGTTGATTTTAATATTATCTTACAATATAATTTAATTTGGCTTAATTTATTTACTAACTTTCTCTAAAATGTCAATTTCATTAAGTATGTCACTTTTCTTTGAGATCTTCTCCTTTTGTTCCTTGTCGAGGGTTTTGAGTAAGCCTGTTTTCACCTTCTCTTCTAAGGTTTCAATTTCTCTAAGTTTTTTGCGTAAATTTTTCAATCTTTTCGCTGGATCAGTCGAAACAGAGGTGGGTTTATTCGATGGTTGTGAGGGAGGACTAGAGAAGGTGGGTTCTATTATTTCACATTTAGATAGTTTATCTGCAGCGTCATCTACAGCTGTAACAGAAAAAATGGAAATTGTATCAGAGATGCTTATAATAACAAATGCTGTATTCACAAAATAGTAGTTTCTTCTTCTTCTGTTGATGCATGTATTTTTTAAAATGTATATTTTACCTCAAATGAAATACACATTCTGTTTTATAATTATTAATTTTACTCTTTATGCACATTTTTTTTAAATAAAAATTATCATTTTTATTAGTAATATAGTTAAACGTACCTGTCTTCTTCTTCTTTTTTTTCTTTTCCACATTAATGGTCATGCCGGGCACTGGCTGAATAGTTCCACTATTGCCTTTCCTCTGTTTCTGAGCTTCAGCCACAAATTCTGCAGTAAGTCCAACTGGTACCCCTGTGTTTTGCCGGGCTGCAAATTGCTTTCCCTTGCTTTCGTATAATGGTACCTCCTCTTGAGGCACGTATCCGTCTCTTACGCGCCGCGGCTTTCGCCAAGTACCATCTGGTCTTTGTGTTGCAGGGATAAACTTGGATCCTGAAATTCCCCTACCTTTTAAAACATTACAAATGTGTAAGTAAGTTATAAAACTATATTTGTTTGTATTAATTCGTAAAGCCGATTTCTGTTATTTCGTTCCGCTACGCACAACGAGTGCAATTTTAATTGATATCTCAATGCTTTCACATACTGTACACTTTTTTGCCATACTTGTGGATTGGTGAAATCTTTAACCAATTGGCTATACCACCACCGTTTTAAGGCATGTTTAATTTATGAATAAACAAAAAACTGAAAGCAATGGATTTCGTACAGATGTTCAACACATTGTCTCACCGTCCGCGTCGTGTTCATATGCTGTTGTGGCCATCCTTGCTTGTGGACTCTGGCGATGTCCCCGTGCTATTTCAACTCAACATGTACAAATTCTTGCTATTTTATTTCTACGCTATTTTTGTACAGACGCATTCGATTATGACAGATCCACAGTTCGACAACTATTTTGTTTGACATTTGAGTTCATATACTGAATTGAACGATAAATCAAATATCATTCAACTCAATCGTCACATCGCAAATAAACGCTGATTGTCACAGTCTATGCAAAACTAGCCATAGATAACAAAGGTTTATTTTATGAAATTTTTTATTATAATTGGTAGATATAACAAAGTTTTCAAAACCGATGAAGTATTTGTAATTCAGTTGAAATATGAAAGGCTACATACACAAAACACGTCCCAAACTGCTGAAATCGTACATACAGTGCCGTTTTTTTCTTTGACCCTCTAACTTCCAGGCATTTATTTATTCAAATTTTACTTAAGTAGATATACGTATCGCGTATTACTATGTATATATTCACAATACTTAGAGTTTTAGATTAGCTGTAGACTGTTTTATTGCATTAGTGCTTCTTTCTTTGAAAAACAAATAAATTCAGACATTCTATATTACCGGTAACAGCATTAGAAAAAAAATACGCAGAGAAAGATTGCGTTATGAATTCATTTAAGAATATTTTTGAATAGATTTTTGTCATTCATTACAAGCATATATTTAGTTAACACGATAACGTTCTGGTATTTAAAATCGCCAGGGCATCTGCATCTGTAGCGACCTGCAGCGCTTCGTTTTCTTCTCGATGTGCATAGACATCTTCGTACTTTTCCATCCACGTGACCTCCAGCTTCAACCGCAATACCAGTGTGGCAACAGCTGATGCAGCACAGCAGATCCGTTGACACGACGAGAGGCGCGATCCGATCCGAAGGAGCTACTCGCGGGTCGCGAGTAGGGATATTCGATTTACATCGATGCATCAAATACACTCGATGTTTATAGTACGATGCATCGAATTGATCCGATGTTTTGACAAGCTGTCGATTTAGTCAATGCATCGTTGTATTTTCCTAAAATATCGAATCAATGGTATTCAACTAATTATTATACATACTTATTTCTTAGGTTTATTTTAATATCTTGAGGCCTGGTCATAATCATATTTTAAAACTTAAAGGCCTAAAGAAGACTTAAATATTTGTAATGAAAAACGTGACCATGGTTTTGTTATTTTATAATTCTTAACGCGAGTAAATAGGCAGGCGGACCACCTGATGATAAATGGTCAGCGTCACGTGCAACACCTGAGGCGTCGCCAATGCTTTGTCGGCTTTGAAGGAGAACTCTTTTCCCGCTTCTTTTGAAGAACCCCATATCATAGCGCTCCAGGATTATCCCAAAACGAAGTTCATTCCACGTTTTTCCACGACTGCAGTAAAAACAAATGCGCGAACAGGACCGTTGAAGACTGCCACGTAACCAGTTGACGCAGGTAAAACTTCACTCGTCGGCGCTTGGTACGAAGGAGGAAAAGTGGTACGGGTACTAAATTGAATAGCTGTTCAGAACACACACACCATCATAAAGCCGATAGAATACACACACAGACTATCAGCCTGTCGTTGTTCACTGTTGGATATAGGCCTGACCATTGGCACGCCACTGAGCTAATCACTCACTAAAAGCCAATAGAATATACAGAGGGAACATAAGTCCTTCGGATGGCTTATGTTCTCTAGTCTTTCGGTGATTCCTGAGTCGTTGACGATTTGAACTGCGCGTTTTTGTACGGAGTCAAATGGATTAAGCGGTGCGGCGTTCCACCCCAAAGGTGAGAGCAGCACTCCACGTAGGGCCGTACTTGAGCTCTATAAAACATTTCTTTGAGTCTAATTTAGCCTTGTTTTCCTTATGACTCCGGTACTGCATACTACTCAATATGTCAACACTAGTGACCGACCGAAGGTTCGGTTTCGGTTTCGGCCAAAAAATCTAGTTTCGGCCTTAGTTTCGGTTTCGGCCAAAAATAGCCGAACCTTTCGGCCGCGCCGAAACTCTAATGTTCGTGAATTATCGTGCGTCGTTCGGCGAGTTTCGCGGCATAGGCATTCGGCAAAAAAGTATGAATCTGTTTTTAATTTGCAATAAACTATAAAATGAATACAAAATGGATGTCCCGAATTTTATAAAACCGGCACAAATGACAAATCCATGTTTGTAATAACGTTTAGTATTGCTCCGCAATTCCAACCACTGTTCACATAATCACATCACATCACATCATAAGCCTATC
>DWEE01003498.1:0-10452 GCA_018245755.1 Parelbella macleannani
ACTGTGCTCGATCTTCACAGAAACGCTACATCTTATCTTATATGAAATTATTATTTAGCATAGCGTACCCTACATTTGTATATATGTATAAAGAAAAGATTTTTAAGAGCTTCATCGATTGATTAGTCGGTTTATATCGACAAGACTATATAAGGTGAAAAGTGAACAACACAGATATCAAGAAATTTATGTGTCTTTGACCCCTCCGATTGTTATTGTACTTTTATTCATACACATATTTATAATTGTTAAATTTAGTTATTCGTTCTAAATTGACTATATAATTGGTAAAACGTGTATTTTTTAAATTAGTCCGATTTTTATATAACGCTTTCATTATTTAAAAAACCTTAATAATATCGATAATGTTATCTATTTGAAACCTTGTTTGTGACAAATGATTACGACAAATGGTCTTATAGACACATGAAAATTTCTTTTGGTGTCGCTATATTTAATAAACTACGACTATTTTTATATGTAGTTTTACAAAGACTTTGTGTTTCGAACATTTACATACTGGTAACGTGTCACATAGGAAAGAAAGTGTTGCGAAAACACATCGACTTATTGGCTCGTGGCAAACGAATAAAAGGTATGAAAAGGAAATTGGCTGACTGTATATTCACAGGAAGCATATCACGAACAAATGACGGTACAAAATATACGTTTTATCGTCGTGTTACGACTGTCTTCAATTTGTACTACGGCTTATCATGCAATCTATGGACACAATACGATTTATTAACAATCCTGGCTCGATTATTATATAATAGTTTCTGATTCAACATTTGAATTACTACTATTTAAATTTGCAAAATTATTACAAATATAATAGGTGTCACGGCAGGATTATTGCTTATCCAAACCAAATAGATCTAATGCTGGCTAAGGGGGAGAGCCTGAAGGCTGCGAAACTGTGGTACGTACTTATATGAAAATTCTGATATAGAAGAATCGCGTCAGTTCTGTATGGATAAAGATATTAGGCACATTGCTCTCTGTTCACCCTACACGATACCGAGCGCGACAATAGCACATTAAATTTAATTTACTATCAAATACTTGGGTAACTATTGTAACAAATACCTTTTTATTCCCATAATTTAATTTCAAATGCCACTCAAACGTTCCGTTCTGTTTTCAAAATAAACCGTATTACCGTCAACTAGAATTCTTTCTTTACATATTATTGCCACCGATGTTGTTGAATGATAGTCCTGAAATGACCTGATAGTTGAATTGCGATTTCCAAAATTTTCAATAATAATGAGAATAATCGACATAATATAACGCACTGAGTTTATAATGTTACAAAAACTTTGGTCGTTTTGTGTTCATAAAAAATCACACTATGTATTTGTTATCCTCTGATATATTCTATAATAGTAGAGTTTAACGAAAAAAGGTGAAATTTCTTACCTAGAATTTCTTATGTTACTTGTTCGATAATACTAAAAATAAATAAATAATAGTAATTGCACTATTAGACTTCTGCGCGATGCACGGTTCCCCAGTCATGTGCCGAGCCCCTAGCGCAAATCCCTTGATCAATAAATCGGTGCTCAGGACAAACTTGACGGAAGACCATTTAAACGCAAAATGCTCTTTAAACGTTCTTCTTCTCCGCATCCGTTGTTCATTGTAAAATAACAATTGGCAATCAAGTCAAAGTTTACTTTAATAGCTCAACTCACGTACGTCTGGCCTCGACTGAAATGTTTATTTAATTATATGTTACGAAACTACTGAAGCAACATTACAAGTCTCTGACGCACGCTGTAAGAATAACACTTATAAATTACAGCTTTGAAAATAGCCATAACATTGGGTTCTTAAGTTGTATGGATTATAAATATATCACGGTTGGAGAGCGGACTTCCGATTTCTTATAGATTTTTAACATGCTTTTGTAACGATGTCTAAAGCGTATATGAAACTTACGCATCATTAATAGCACTGCAATATTTGTAAAAATAATAAAGTGGCCCGTAAACAGTAATCAATAATCGTATCAACTGATAGCAGTGCTAATTATAATAAAACATTAAATACTTTTGAAAGTATTTCCATAGTGAGTCGATTTATTTAGTGATTTTAATTGTATATTTACAAGATTGACGTATTTTAGAGAAACGAAATGACGAGTAAGTGTAAGAAAATTTAGTTATTGAGTTCAATACTATTTTACAATTCTTTTTCTACTGTAGGCACACGTATAAACATTGGTCACCGTTCCACTGACTGATTAAATAACATAAGTACATAAATAAATTTATATATTTTAATACGAATAAACACGTTGTAGTGAGCGAAATCATTACTATTTTTCATTTTTTAAAGTAGAAAAACTATCACAATTTCTTTTCTAGATTCTTAGCGATTTTCATATTTCATAAAGAACTCATGACGCCCCAGCAAAGTAATCTGTATTTGCAAAATTAGAATATAGTCGTCGTACAGAAAATCATACTGTCACGTTATCCCCACGCAAATAAGGTCGTTCAAAGCTGAAGAGGCTCATAAAAGTCATAAATCATACATAATTCCATGTCGGAGACACTCGCATCCGTGAACTGAATGTTTATTTACTCTTATACCGCTGACAACGTTTGTGGTATTGAAAAATATGACTCCTCGTCACGGCAACAACTCAATCTCTTGTCCCTTACAATGCTGACATCAAAATAATTATATCGTGAAGCCAGCAATTATGACTTTTATCAAGAAACTTTTACTTTAATCAAAAGATTTTTAGTACGAAATGATAGAATTGTGTCACAAATTATTTTTTGTTGTAATTGTAGCCAATATTAATACTAATATAAATATATGATTGGACACAAAAGCATTTACGAAACAGTCGCGCTCCGAGTCTTGGACTCAAGTAAGTCATACCCAAAATAAAAAAATCGTAATACTGTATGATTCATATCAATATTATTAACGTAATTACTATATGATACATATGTGTCAATGATACATGTCTGTATTCAATGAAATGTAGAACTAGAGTTACTTTATGAAATTAGTAATAGTCGGTCGGAAATGGCTTGGCGAACTTTACGTTATAGTGTAGGTATTTTGTGAACCGGATGTCTCGAACAGAAATGCTATATTACAAGCACTACCTACTGCAAGCGTTAGCGGTAGCGTTTATATTAGTTATCACAGTTATTAGTTGTTTATGAGGTTCACGGTAAATATACAAATCATTCCTTTTATGAACTTTCACGTTCAATTGTCGATGAAAATAACCTAACCGTATTTGAAAATAATAATCATCGATTCCCTGAAAGCTGCCATAAAAATATTTTTATAGTATTGCAAATAATGTTCGGCATTAAAACTAATCACAGCCTACCTGACTTGATCCCACAAGCGTGATACACCTACAGCCGTGCGACATGCAATAGTATAAACTTCGTTATATTTTTATGGCCGCCCGTCGGTTGCAAATAATGGAACCTCTGTTGTACCAAAACCATCACCGCGAAAGAAGCGCATGCCTGTTGCTGTTATATTAGAGCTTAAAGAAAAAAATTAGTCCTAAAAGAAACGAAGTCTAAGATCGATAAAAGCATCTGGATAATGCTTTAAGACTAAAACCATATTAGTAGAAGCTAGCTTCCATAATCTTATACAGTTCAATTTTGCGTATCAAAATCCCTTAATCAATTTTTTCATATGTACGACTATTACACTGTATGTTTTAATAACTTTTAATAGTGTGTCGATAGAAATAGATATAAATGAGACATCATCCCAGGAATATTTAGGTATGTACATACCTATATAGCTCAAAGGCAAAATTGAAGCACTGTACATTACATTTACATACACTGCACATTTTATATTAGTTATAGACGTGACCCTCAAACTTTTTTTACATATAGTAGGAACAAGGTAGGAATATGGAAGCGCAAAAAGTACTATTTACTATAAGTGGTTTTAAACTAAAACTCCTATTAACGTCTCCTATATACTATCTTCTTCTTTATTCTACTATATACTATCCTACTCCTATTATAGTCTCGTACTGGGTAGTGGGAGGTAAAAAGTGTTACAGCTACCACCATAATCCATTCTTTTATCTTTCCTATCTTGAAAATGACCCCAATGTCCAAACGAAAAGATCAACGTGTAAGTTTTCATCGCCGGTGATATATGGACTAACAGATTCGATGATTTCGAGAGTATTAAGTTGTAACGTCCAGCAATATTTTCTTCTGCGTTTCTGAAACCAACAATAAAGGTGAAATATTCCAACATTTTTCTTTATTTGGCTTATATCCGTACCTAATTCGAAGATTCTGGGTCAACAGGAAGCACCCGAAAGGTCTCGAATAGGGACGGTGACAAAAATGACAGAAATAATTTGTGTAAATGCAATGCGTGTACATCGAAAAATTTCAGAATAGAAAATCGTGCTTCCTCCAATCCAAATATGTAAATTGTACACATACATTTTATGTTTTCATTGTGGGACGTAAACACAACTGGCGAAACGTGGAAATGTATTACACTCCTCTGCCTACATCTTCGGGTGTTATAAGCGGGAAGTTAAGTTTTTTTATATTCTAATTTTTATTTATTAAATATTTATTACTTTAAGCTTGACTTCAAAGAACGAACAAAAATATATTTTAAGCTATTGTTAATGTAAGGTTCACCAAATAACAAAACAAAATATGAACATACGACTATATATTATGTTAATTATTTATATTCGTATTTCATTTTCTATTCCGTGAGCCGTAAAACATTTCCAAGAGATTTTTATTTCTCTGTAAAATCTCATAAAAAGCTGTTGCGTAAGAAAAGTGATCTCACAGAAGAAGTGGAGAGATTTCTCCGCGGCTAAACAAGATCTCCACCCTTGCACACTTGAAAGCGTTTATATGAAAAATCTAATAAGAAATGAACGAATACAAAGGGTATTTGAGCAATATATTAATGAACTGAGAGTACGAGTATTTTTATTAATAAAATTTTTTACCAACGGTTAAATTATTTATAGTTACAACATTAAAAATTACGATAATTACAAATTAGAAAAGTTGTATTGAGTCACGACTTTTCATACAAGCAAACAACAACATTTTTGCATCCTGTTGTCATGGTCGAAATACGAAATATCGAAAATGGTATTCTTATTTTAAAAACCAGATTTTTTCATCTTAGGAAATACTTAAGAGTATATTAATTAATGTAGGTTGTTGAGATTTTTTCAGTAAATCAATAGCGGTATTTTCGCATAGGTGTGAAAATATTTCCAAATTAAATTTTCTTGGTATTCAACATTGAAAATTGAAATCGCGGTACATGGATATGTAAGGTTACATTGAATGCACACGTTTACCATTATGTGCTTTAACCATGAATTCACTTTTATCAAACAATCGCTGCGACCCATTTTGTGTTGTACTACCTTATGTGTTCATTATTACATTTCAAGTAGAAGTTTCAAAAATCAGTTAATTCTAGAATCCTTATAGCTAATGATTATCAAAATTCATAAGTTTTAAAACGGTTCAAATCCGAAATAAGTAAAATCGAAACTTCGCCGTCCGTACTGACAACTCTTTGAAAACATCGAGCGAACCACAGACCTGGGTAACTATGAAACTTTGCTAATATTCCCTAAGTTGGCGTAACGAAGACAGACTCAAAGAATATAGCCGTTAAGACGTAGTTAAGAGCAAACAGCGGTTGGTAGATATTACATAAGCCTTCTCGAATAAGTGCTGCGAGAACATAAGAGGGTTTTCCCTTTGTACTGGTTTTGTTTTATTTTCTTTTTATTGGCATCACGGCGTCAGTCCTATTCCGGTTCGATTCAAAAATTTCATGATATTGCTTTCTTTTTATTTTGCCCACACGTGGCCCTTCTGAATAAAACTTTAGGCTTACTTGAGTTTGGATGAAGTGTTCCGCGTACCCGTGGGTTGTTTCTTTGAACCGGAATCAACACACACATCCCGATCTAACAATGAGAACATAAGTAGATATGTAAAATAGCTAAGAAAGAAAAACATTATGAAAAGCGCACAAACGTTACAGTTCTCAAATATTTTGCCTGAGGTATGTGAAGTATATAAATGTAAATAGGATATTAACATTTCTCCCGAGCGAAATAAATTCTTAACAAATTATTTCATATAAAAAAAGACATTCAGGTATTTAAATACCCGTCATCCATACATTTGTACTAATTGGAAAATTACGAAATTCATAAAGCATTTCCTGATAAACGAATTTTTGTAGCTTGCCAATCAATAATATAAACAAAAGGGAACAAGATCGTGGAAGTATTAGGTACGTTATCTTCTGCAAAGACAGAAATTATGCTCATTTGACCTGTCTCGTCTCGCAAAGTATTGTTACCTGGACTGGTTTCTCGGGCGCGTTAATGGGCCCCGACGATGGTATAGCAACTTGTCAAAAGCTTATTATAATCCGGTCGATATAAGCCTCGTTTGATTCGAGTTCACGGAGGCGGATTATTATCCGGCTTTGTCGATATAGCCCGATTGATAAATAGCTTTATTGTAAATTTACGATGAAACTATAACTCATTTTTAAAATTCTCTAATTAACATTATTATCTACTCAGAACGTAAAAAAAATCAAATAATAAATATATACCCAATTATATCAAAAATCGTTAGTGTGCAATAAAGCCTATAAAATTTAATCATATCATTTACTTAATATCCATAAGCGACGGATTTTAATTTAAAATTAAAATTAAATTTAAAATTGGCCTTTAATGCCTCACTATCAGATGTTTCTTTATACATAGTATTATGCAGGAATTATATTATAGGTCTATTTGTCTTTAACTTGTATAAGACTTAAGCTAAAAATAAGCGAAGAAAACTAAGGCCCGTGTTGGTACTTTAAAAAGAGGAGAGTAAGTGTAAAGTTTCACATGTAACTGTCAAGTTCTATATTAAATAAATAATAGTAATAAATTAGTCCAAAAAAATGCAGTGGAGTGCCTTTCAAAAGTACAATGCACCCAAGACTTATATTATGTAGTGCACACGTTTCAAGTTAAAAGTTTAACAACTTGATAAATTATTTGCAAGAGTTGCTCTCTCAGCTAACTTAAATGCACCATGTGCTTTAAATTATTCTTCTTTGAGTACAACGTTAGTGTGACTAGGTTACATACTCAAAGCGCCCATGAACAATATTAAAATAACTTAGTATTGAGCGTAATAGTTTATATTCTATTCTTCGTTATATAGCATCACTTTATGTCGAAATCATCAGAAAAGAATTAAAAATCCGCCAACATATTTTACGTATGGGAGTAAAGACATATGTAGTCATTCGATATGAAGTTATGTAGTTAGTTGCAAGATTTAGCACAGGAAATAACCTAAAGAATTCTAAATAGCTGACACCCTACCTGAGACCAATCAGACACGCCTGTATCTGCCTAAGACTTTAGGCCCAGAACCATGTCTACATCTAAATTAATAACGCGGCTGACGGCACAAATTAAATAATGATTCAATCAATTGTTATCCATGGCACAATTAAAATTAAGGTTTAAGATTATTAAATGTAACGATATATCCTACTAATGTACGGTAGAAACAGATCTGTGTTATACAATAAATTACGGTATTATAGGAAATCTCAATAAAACGATTAAATGCGTCCGCATCCATAGAACATTTTATGCCAAAATATCGCCGTTTGTCATCTTGTACATAAACGACATATCTATAAAACTAACTGGCACAAACAAGATATTTACTGAACACGTTATGATTATGGCACTGTATAAAGTGAAAAGGAAACTAACGACAGGATTTTATATTTGTAGACATGAAACATAGAGGCAAGAGACAGACATACGAACAATATACGTAGAATTTGAAGTGAATTGTTGATACGGCACAGTTAACGCTGGCTTCCCATACAAACAAATAAAACGTTCAAGTCGACACCTTGCTTCCGTAAAATTATAGTTCATTTTGCTTATTTATCTTATGTCTCAAGAGCTTACCAGCTTAAAGTTCTTCGTTAATATTTTTAATTAAAGTACACACCTATAATATTTATATTGCTGAATCTCTTCGGTTCAATGACAAAAAAAGATCAAATGCAACAAAATTATTTTATTGATTTTGATTTTGTTGCATTTTTATATATATATAAAAAAAAACGTAAAACACTATTTTAAAACACGGTACATAATCTTAATATGTTCTTTATATAGTATTCAATAATAAAAAGTGTAATCTAGACAAAACAAACTGATATTCATTAGAAACTTCGTTCTAAATTAAAATTTTATACTAGTTTTCTATCTGGGTACCTCTCTATTCATACAAAATACTTAAGCTTTGAAGTTTTTATGTAAAACGCTAAACATCTGATATAATTAGAATATGAGAATATGATACATTTAAGTAATGCATGCTTGTATTTGGCAACAAAATATCAAAATACTGATAAAAGGGTAAAGCGAAATATGTTACTTTAATATTTATTAAAGAGAAATACACGATGTATAGAGAAGAGAGAATTTAAACGAATACATGTCGAGAAGCTTCTCAAAGTTATGAATTTAAGAAGCTCCTGGCTTTCTCTCATTCTAGTTGATAGCGTGTTCTTGACACAGCGTTGGCTCGTTAATTGAAGAGCATAAGTAAACGGACATCAGAGAATCAATATCGATAAGAGTCGCGCGGCTCTACAAGCAAATAATCCCATTTTTTCATTCCTTTCGTAACAAAAATGGAAAACGATACTCATTTTAATATAATATCTCCTGTTTTATAAATAGAAGAGACAGTAGATTTCCGCCCTAAAATGACTTGTTACATTTTATATAATAATCCTGCTTACGATTTTACTATTAAAATGTATGAAAAGATAACAATAGCTGAAAGCTAACACAATTACTTTGCATATTTTACTATGGAGAAACTAAATCGCATTATGAATTTAAGATATTTCTCATTCTAAGAAGTATAAAATGTTTTTCCTTTTCATAATCTGACTGAGAAAATTTTTCATAGTTAATTAAGCATGTCTTAACAGCTTCAAATTAAAACTTCTCGTAAAAATATAATCCGAGAGACGAGTCTTAAAAAGTCGGAGTAAATGACTAGGATTAGAAAAGGTTAATGAAAGTAAGTGGAACTGCCAGATGCTCCAGCACTATAATTTTTTCGTTAATTTTTACCTAGTTATCTAATAACCGGTGATAGTCTACTTATTAAAAATTCAGCCTCTCAACCCGAAGGACTAGGGTTTGCATCCAAACACACGCCTTTTAAAAGTAGAACGATGTGAATTTTAAAATTAAAATATCACTTCTTGTAACAACGTTTCGTAATGGTGGAAGGAAATATCACGACGAAATTAAGTAAAATTTTCAATTTGCCATAATGTTCTTGCCATATGACTACGACTTTTACACCCTATATTTGAAACGAGATCGTTCTTCAATGATAGACCGATAGAGACATGATGATGATGGTAATGATCACTTTCTCCCTAACTTATTGACTAATTAAGTAACACTAATGTTTTCTATTCAACAGTAAGAAAACTATCATATATACAAAACAGTATATAACATCAAAAGCCAGCAACTTATTTGAAAATATCCCATAGTCGTGTGTGCTTTTGCTCGAACCTTGCTCTAATGACGAACTATGTATGGATTTTTCATATTCTCATACATTTCGATGTGCACAGCCTTTCGCACCGGTGGGAAACCAATGTGCAGCAGAAGGCACTATATCTGACTCCTTGTCATAAATGCAAAAACGTACAGTACAATTATACATAGGTATATTAAAATTGACAACATTAACGCCACTTTAAAGTCTTGCAACATACATATTAGATTCGTCGTCAGCCACGATGCCGCTCGCGTAGATTTTTATTACTTCCAAGTTCCAATACCCTGCTGCATCTCTCTGCTCTTAGAATTGTATAAGACAGGTAACTGGTAATTGTTTCATCAAATATTCATATAATATTTCGCTATCTAGCGCAAACTCGTATCCAATAGCAGAACAAAAGGATTGATAATCCTCGTGATAATAGATGTTTAGACCATTTTTCATGTCAACCCGGTAGAGGAACATATTTTCTATGTAATAAGCTCACGCTTTTGCAGTCGCATTGTTCTTGATATTGGGACATTATGAATTTTGCGCTTTATTATTTAAAATAAAACATATAATTTTAGGTACACTTTGTATAATAGTTACCACTTTGCTATGTACTTAGGTACTTATATACGATACTGTCTCAGACCTAATGAAAGTGGCGCAAATGCGTGATTTATTTCTTATTGCAAGTTTTTGTGTCCAATACCTACACTGAGTTTTTTGGGGTCAAAATGAAACTACCACCGCTTCGGAAGATATTTCGCTATGGAGAAGAAGCGGCGAAAGAAACTCCATAGGTGTG
>DWEE01003499.1:0-10451 GCA_018245755.1 Parelbella macleannani
GTAATTACTAATTAACGTAAAGTTTAAATAAACTGTGTTTTGATTTATACAGTTTAATAACTAATGTATTTGTAAAGTTCGCATTGAAAATAAGACATGGAAGACATAAACGCGCAGGTTATTAGTAAGAATAATCATAATAATGATTATAAATGGATGAATTTTTGCGTAAATATAACAACTCGTTAAGGTGTATCAAGTTGAGCGAAATGATCTCTGTGTCGTTAGTGAGACAGTGTTTATTTTGTTGGAGCGGAAATTAGTTTGATTTATGAACTCGCTGGGAGCACGGTGGCGCGACCCGGGGCTATTGCCGGCCGGGAGAGCATTTTTTTATTTATTACGCGTTTTATACTTACAAAGGCTGTGTTAGCGATTTTTATTTCTATGGAACATAATTTAGCGTTTATTGGTTGGATTTAATTGAATATGTTTGGTTTCATATCAGTTGATCATTAAAGTAATTAATTAAGTTATTAGTGTTATGTTAAGTGATTAGTCAATCATTAAAGTAAATTAAGTTAATCATGTGACCATCATTAAAGTATATCTAATAAAATATTCAAATTGGTCAACAAGATAGTTCTTTGTATTGCTGAGGTTCGTACCCACTTAAATGTCCTCAGCCTGTGATTAGTTTGGTTTCTCAGGACAATGGTAAAGGTTAGATCTAAAATTTTTTTTCTACAATAGTCATAAAATTGTGTATGATTGATCCATATAAATTATATGACAGTTTATAGTATTTAAATATTGCAGCAATTTTATTCTTTATAAAGTACTTGACATTTTGTAACCAATAATTATTCAATGACTCGTTATATACTTATTCTATGTTAATGGTATTCTAATTTCCGCGTACTGTCATTATCATATCATAGTTTTTATTTTGAACGTGTAAGCGAACTGCTTTTCAACTGAGGCATTGTTGAGAGCGAATATAAAGATTATGACGACATCCACACAAGGATTACTCAAATGAAAATGTCACTTAAAATAGAGCTAAGACTTTCATTAACTCATATTCAATTAAATATAAATTAAAAAATACGTGTTCCATCAAAGTGAAAAGCGCATTACTGGGGTAGGGTTGCCGTAGAGGTATTTATATGGTCGAGAGGTGAATATTAAGGGCAGTGAGGACGACTGATTTACGAGCAAACGTTAACTTCGAGGTCGGGGGAGGGCGATTGAAGACAGCCCCCGCGAGAAAAATCAACGTCACGTTTGTAAGGTATTTCGCTTTTAATTACAAAACTTATGTAATAAAAAGGAAGTAACTTATAGTAGAGGAGTGTGGTGGTAGATGATATTTCACGTTGCTTTTTTTAATTTTGTTAATTATTTTTAGTTAAGTGATATGTCTATTGGAATAGGGGGTGAGTCTATTGGTACACAAGACACATATTCAGGGTCAGTGCTACTACCGGGAATTTCAAGTTACATTTTCTAGTTTATGAACGTCTATAATGAATTTTAGTATATTATATGAGTTTTTTCACAATGCATAATTTAAAGTGATTTGGAAGGATAAAACTTAACAAGCCACTAGAACAAGAACTTAAAATGTTCGAACTTACAGTCTTAAGCATCTAAGACGTTAGACCCTGAAAACTTGGTTGGAAAGTTTAAACTTCTAAATACCAAACTTCAGCGCGGCATGTTGTAGAAATATTATATAAATATATGTGAGCTCTGGTTGCCTTAGAATTCATCCTTCCATTCCCAGGGCTCCCGGGCTTAAGTCCTGACACACATTTTTGTTTACAAAATTGTGTGCGTTTATGAAGTTACTTTGGAATTTGATGTGTTGGTAATATGGAATCCTGCAACTTATTGTATTGGCCGGTTCGTATCCCTATTTATAATGGATGAATAACTTTGTCCTGTGAACTTGCAGTAATAGTGGTCATATATAAATAAAATAAAACCGTATTTATGTAATCTTGCAAGCAAAAATCTTCTTTTCTAATTAAAACTTCTCTATTTTCTTATCAAGTGCTTCTTGTTATATAACTATGTATATGTTTTCTTGTGAAACGTTCATAAGCGCAAGGATCACGTTTAACTTTCGGGTCGGAAATTTACCGGGCCGCGGCCCTACGCGCCCCGGTCTGTCTGTGAAAGGCGGTTGAGCTGATGCGGTGTGACAGGCATTGTAAATAACGTTCTTGTGGAAACCCGACATACGCATTTTGGGAATGTACAGTTTAAGTACAATTAGATAGCGACGTAGCTAATACGGATTTTTCTAAATCGTCTAATAAATTACGATAAATGGGTAATAAAGAACGGAGTGGCGCCGATTGGGGAGGCCTATGGCCAGCAGTCCTATGACCACGTACCTACCTACCGACACATTCATTTGCGTCATACGTATTATTATTTGTGTCATAAGTATGAACATTTTAATTTTCCGCGAGTATCGATTTTGAAAGAAGTGTTAGACAATTACACGTATTTCAAATTGTTGTATGTACAATGTACATACATATATGTTAACCGATATAATGTGAAATCTATGATTTGCGCAATCATACATATTTTCTTTCTGGATACTATTTTTTATCAGATTCGATCAACCCGTTATTTATTTATAGAAGGATATTCATACAAATATTATCTTCATCCCCAGCCCGTTTCCGTCCAATGATGGACATAGGCCTCTCCAATAGCACGCCACTGAGTTCCATCATTCAGTTGCTCACTGCCAGCCACTGCGGTCTAGTCAGTAATTCATAAAATGAATAATAGTCATAACATTCAACAAATAAAAATACATAGGTACCGTCGACTAACCTCAAATTCTACAAACGTACACAGTAGTATGTGAAAACCACTTTTATCACTTATAATCACAGTAAATTATTTTTAAATCAATAAATTGTTAATAAATAGCAGTCACCATGATATATTAATTGGAAAAATGTTTGTGTATATTTATATAATTATATTTTATTCGAACTGATACCAAACTAAAATGTTGACAAGCTAATTTCATGGTGTCGGTTTTTCGTGACGGTGTGCGCGCCCAGCGTAAAAATTTACTCCCATCATGTTTCCCTAACGCGCCAAAAGAAATATAACTTCAAAAAATAAACGCAAAGAGCAAATCTATAGATATACATATGGTATAGATGTATTTTCAACTTATAATGTTAATAACGACGTTATTATGAGATTCGACGTATCCACTCGATTGTGAAGCGATCCGTATATATTTAATGAAGTCGAACACACACGATACACGACAAATGTTACAAGTACACGTTGTCATATTCATATGTCCGGATTGGATCCAAATAGGGAATTATTGAATATAGGAATTATATATATTTTGGTAAAATGAAACACTGGTATCCGATGGATGCTCAAGATATCTGTGTAAGTAAGCAGAGGTATGTAAAATATATAATAGCGCATAATTTACGAGTGAATAGGTGCGAATATACACCTGAGAAGTCTCAGAAATTTATTTACGTTATTTTATTATCTCTTTTTCTGTTTGTGGTAATAGAAAATTAAATGCTGTGTTAAAAGTGATCAGGGTTTGGCAAGATACGGTACATTTATGTTTGTTTTTAACATTGTTTGACGATTACTATTGATTGACCAGCTTCAAGGCATTTTGAGCCGAAAAGTTTAACCGAGTGTAAGGAAATTATTCTGTTGATTGAATGGTGCCTTGTGTTCGTTAAGATTACAAATCGTCCAATGATGTAAGTGAGTATATTTTTATTCTTGGAAGTCTTCCCAATATTTCTACTGTCCACTTTTCTGATATATATAGGTAACGTTACCTGAAAAGCTAGATGATTCATAGCACAACGGGCGCGGAAGTGCGCGCCAGCCAGGATATGTCTTTGTTTGTTCTGGTTTCAGATCCGTTTATAGTACTTATCAACTATCACTTTGTATTTATATAAATGTTCTTATATTTTTTCCTATTGAAGGAATAAAAGGTACCCAAAGTTTTTCTCTGCTAAGTCTCGTCCTTAGGTTTCCTCAACTAGTCCAGTTCTTTGGAGCACTTTGATGAGTCAAGTGCACCTCCTTAGACAATTATATGAAAGGGTATCTAACTTCAGTACAGATGTACGATGTGTTCAAAAATTACCATCTCACTGCCGGTGTCCATCAGGGGTGCATAGTGTCACCGTTTCTGTTCAAATTATCTATACACTGAGATTATAATATTAAGAGAGAGTGTATATTATTAAGGGTTGTAGTTACCTCGAAACCTCTTATCGTAGTTCCTTGGCATTAATTCAAATGGAAGTTAATTCCATAATTTGAACGTGCGCGTTAGAAACCTGTGTGTATAATAATTGGACTTTACCACGTAGTTACTAATCGAAATAATGCTGGTCCTGCGGTTTAGTGTTGATGCATATTTCATAATTACAAATTATATGGTAGTACCTATTGGAATTTCCATCTAACTTACTGATAACAACGCATTTCTTAATGATTATGATGGTGTCTTTTTTTGAAGAGACATGCAATATACATTTACATACAGCAAGCAGGTAGCAATCGCAAGCGGCTGGTCACGTCTATGGACATCTGCAGCCGACCTTGAACATGAGAATGAGCATGAGTGCATTTAGTATTGATTAGGATCTATTTCAATAGAAATAGGTCATAGTTTAAGCTTCGGGGCAGTAATATCAAATTTTATAGTCTCTGAGTTGATATTTATGAGCATACTTATATCCACAGGATGATTGCTGTTTCTTACTTTGTATAGAAAAAAAGTTTGTTTCCCTACCGCGGTACGTAACGTGGTTTATAGACAATATCCTACCACGACAGAGATAAACGTGTAGACCCATCGGAGCCGAAGGTGGGGGAAGTGCCTGTAATGTAATTCTTACACAAACGGTTCCCTTGTTTCTCGAAATAGTATCTATTCGTCATGCGAACTGACAAATGTTCTCTACGCGTGTTTGATTTGTTTTGCACCAGGCCAATAACAGCCACATCCTAAATAGCTGTCGATGTTTATGGAACAAATGGGAACAATTTGAGTAAGTATAAACTGGAACAAAAAACAATAAATCGGATTTTTCAAAATAGATACACATTTAAATTGTTTTTTTACTCAGAAACGACAATAACCTCTTAGTATTGTACGAGTAATTGTGAATGAATTGCAATGGAAAATTTTAGGGTCAAATGAATTTTTGGCTCTGCTTTTGACAGGCCATTTCGCGTCGATTCTTTGTTGAGCAAACATCTGCACAGCCGCGACCAAAACAAACGTATTCAGGATATGGGATATGAGTTTGAGTGTTTATGTACTTGGCTTTGTGTGTTTATAACGCCCACATGGGTAGGATATCTTGGATTTGGGCTTGTATGTTAGTGTTCAGAATAGGGTGTTTATATATTTTGTTAAGAACCATCACACAGGAAAGTGTAGCCTTATTTGGCGTGGCCGTGTGTGTAAGAAATATCTCTGTATCAACACATGGAGACAAAATGTTGTATACTTTTTTAAAATTTTCAGTACATCACCATCGCCCCTTTTATCTTACCACTGGTGGGCACGGGTCTCAACTGGGTACAAGACTGCAGTAGCTTGTATTAGTTTGATATCTTTCAATAATCTAGTCGGTATGATATGATTCTGTAATCCCATAATCAGGAATAATTTCTGACGTGTTACAAACAACTTGGTGTTTACGTCCCAAAGTCCCTTATTTATGCGGCGATTGTTCGGTTGTAGGAGATTAATAAGCAGTTGCTCTGCTTTCAGCCGTAATCAGGCTGCCTGTGTCCATTTGTAATGGAAATAGGGTGAAAATGTGCGTACGAATTGCTTCAGCTCAATTATTGTGTAAATGTAACTGGAGGTCTGAGAATTCTGCAAATATATAAAAGAATTATATACCTATACGGTTTATAATTTCCTTGTACTCTCAGATATTATTTAGTTTCCTGTAACAATCATAGAACGTCAGTGTTTGATCATTAATTAAAAAGTCATTATGGTGCACATTATTGCTAAATGCCACTTATTGTATTTTTCTAGTGACATCTGGAATAATGCCTTAGAGACATGGGCCCGCGCAGAGGCAAGGACTAGTCATATAATAATTTGTACTTCGCCATGAAATAGTTCCAAAATTAAATTTAAGCAGCGAAGTAAAAAGAATCATACATACTGAAGCGTTCTAACTTATATTGCTGAAATTGAATTATTTTTACTCTATACGTGTAATAATAGAGTAGCGCATTTTAAAGAGATTTATATAGGCAGTGGGTATTACGTAATCTCGCCATGCAGTCACATGCGGTGCGCCGAGCGCCAGCAACGATTTGTCAGTGTCGCCATTACTGTCTCAGCCTCCTCCAATTGTATTGCGACGTTCTTTGCACATTGCTTTAAGCCAAACAAATCAAGGCGGGTTTAGTTTCGCGATTATTGGTGTTGCCATTTTTTGCAAAATTGTCGTCTGGGGTTGTTGCAATTGTAAATGTTTTTTATGCTGTAAATACGTGTATAGTTGTATCGAGACTGTTCTAACGTGGGTACATCAGTATGCCAGATAACAGCGTGATCACTGCTAAGCGTGTGGTTTTTAATAGTTAAATGACTACTGTCATCAAGATATCGGTAGTTTTTAATGTATTCTGGTTCATGTGTAGTTGTTTAGGAGTATGCTCCAAGACTTATACAAATGATTGACACTAAGCCCAAAAGATTTAACGTAATATCCATCACGGCTGTATTTGTCCGAACCAGTGGACAGGGAAACGTAGTACTCCCTCGTTTCACGGGTTATGTTATACCTACATATTAACAATGACGTATTATTCATTTACATCAAAAAGTCGAACATAAAAAAGCAATTTTTATTACCTTTGTTAGTTGTAATGGGTCCATATAGATTAGTTTAATGCTAGCTATCTTTTTCTTAGAAATATTTTCAGCTTAGAATGAGGCCAACCTCAGTACTTACATCGCGAATTCCCTTGAGATTAATTCGTCGTTCTTATTCAGTTTTTGCCAATACTTATTGTTTCCTGTACTCGTATATGTCAAGTTTATTTTCATAAAATAAGGTCGAAGAAGTACGTTACTTTTGAACAATAGTCGCACATTTGAATAGTAGAATGTAAGAAAGTAAATTTATTTTACGATTCTTGCAAAGGAAGGGATTTAGTAGGTACGATACATTTTGATCCGTTTTTATAGATTTGGACGTAAGTAAATCTATCTTTGTTTATTATCTAAGGCATTAAAAAAAGAAAATTCCAAAATTATTTATTTATTGTGAATATATTTACATAAAATAATTCATAGAAAAATAATTATTTCTGTGGTTTTATATCTATGTATATAAGTACTTTGGGATCAGGTGATCGTGTGTGGAGAACCCAAAAAAATGGTAATATTTTGCATAAGGCCTTTTAATTTTGAAATAATTAATTATTATGGAATTACATAAAACGACAGACATAAGGTATCGCTTTATTTCTCCATAGCAGTTCATACCCCGTAAATAAAAATTGGAATCGTTGATAGGCAGCATAAAGCGGTGTGTTTTTAAAACTGTTATCTAAATGACGGTTAAGAGGCAATGGAAGGGTGGTCGCCGAAAGGTTTATGGGGTATTGGATATGCGTCCGCGGAAGTCTATGAGGGATACTCTTGGTCCTTAAGTACTATATGGATTTGTGGGTATACAGAAATAAGGGCGTATGCTCTTGTAACAAAAAAACCGTCTAACAGAACTAAGTGAGACATGATTTCCAAACCATTCGCAGCAGCTAAGCATTTCTGCGAAATAGTTGCATGCAATTTGGTCTCTAAACATAAGAACAAGGTCGGTGGGAATTTTTAATAAAAGCATCATGTCAATAGACCAAGGCGCCATAGTGGGTTATGGCGTTCAGTTATGCCTAGCTAAGCTTCGCTGTACTTGTTCAGCTGGTGGCCAAAGTCTAGCCTGTGGTATAGCAGGGTGTACAACGCGCAGGTGATGTTGGTTTGGGCTCTTAAGGTGGAGCTCGACTCTTAGACTCCTTTGTTAGAATGAGTCGTGAATATTCTCTTATGAAAAGATGTTTTTCAGAAGTGTATTATTGTAGTATAATATGTTGTACTATTCCTCTCACGTGTCTCTTCTATTTCAGATCCTATCTACTCTTTGACATCTTATCTCTCCTATCACTCCTATATCCTATAATGTAATCATACGAAGCGAATTCAATTTGAGCTTTTCAAAAGGGTTCGTGAATGAATCAATAATACCAAGGCAATAATCCATCCTCTCAAATAGAAGCAATTTGGGAGAACAAATAAATGATTGAGTTATCAGATTCAACAATTTGTTTTTATTACAGACCATTCGATTTATCACCCCCATGTTGTGACGAAGATAATGTCGACGAAAAACCCGAAGTCATCAATCAGAGCTGCCTTCCAAGTGGCCTTCTAAGCAGAGGTATGTTTTTATTTCACTTGCAACCGTGTCTTTGAGCGTTTCCTGTATTTAAATTGGACATGTAGGTACATATATAAATGAACATATAGGTACATATTATACATAGTTTGAGTTGCTTATGAACTAATTTGACTATATAGGGAATATCGAGAACTGGTCAACTAAACGAAAATTGTGTCATTAGATTTATATAAAAATGAATTTTTTAACCTGAAACAGAGTCAGTTCTATTAAAAAAAAATATTTTATCGCCGTAATCGGTAGCCGTTTATAAAGTAAGACTTTTTACTGGGAAAGAAAATCGGAAGCAATATAGTGAAGATAAATCGGTAATTGACTAAGCGTGTACCTACATAATTACTACACTATATTTTGTTTCACGAAGGACAACTATGGCAGTTAATTAGTCTTTATCATCAATCTCAATCAACTAGGATCATTTATTTATTGGCAAAAGGTTTCCTATAACGTAGGACCTATAAAAACTGAAACGTGGAAGTGCTATATTCTTATGCTAACCCCTTTGGGAAAATACATGCGTTATGCGTAATATAGGAAAGGTATTAGAGATATAAAATAGTCGTAATTGAAAATATTATATTTAGGATATGCCAAGAACCTAATAATGAAGCCCAATTTTATGATAATATTTGTCACAAAAATTTTCCCGCCTAATACGCGCTGATACATTTCTGTACAGAAGATATGTCCCTTGTAATTGTCTTGTGTTGGCATGTTGACATTTGTTTCATAGCAAATAATCACAGCTCATATTATATTCAACATTGTTTTGTAGACCTTTTTATACAGCTTGTTCTGGAGACTGCTGGCCCATAAATTACGCGCTGACAGTTGGAGATCGCCAGACTTAAATTTTTATTTGGTATAGATTAGCGTCTGGCTAGTCTTGTCTGATGGAATGCAAAAGTGTGGTCTATGGTGAAGCATATTTGTTCAATAAGTACCTATAAACAATTTTTAGCATTTTTTCATATGACCCAGTTACATGTGTTTTAGAATTTTTCTTTGTTCTCGTCAGCATTGCGCTGGTAAAGACTATTATCTTCATCCCTGGGTTGAAGCCGGAGAAAGAAACAGGACCCAAAAAAATGTTATCCTGTTCATCTACTTATAGACTTGAAATATATGCGGAATTTGAAATAACCCATTACACTTTTACACTACTACCATAGAAATAGAAGAACAATTATACAAATTAAACTGAGAATTAAACTGCTCGGAATTAAACCCGGATACCCTGTTCAACTAGACCTCTGTAATCCATGTGTCAAATAGGTCCTTATAATGTACATAAAATAATAATAACGTCATATTGACAGATAAGCCTTAAATAAAAAAGTATAAATACAGATTCCTTTTTAGGTCAGGTAACTTTATATATATTTTAGTTCCTATATATAGAAATGAACAATCTATTAAATACCGGACGTTTTGATAACACGAACTACGCAGATTGATGAAAGTTGTGCAATAAAGTTTGTGGAATTGATTATTCTGGAAACAATCATACACCGTGATGTACAAACGGCGCGCAATGCGTTTTAGTATATTATTATTTATGTCTATAGCTACTTGGTTTAGGTAACACAACATAACAGAACATCACACCTCTATTTTCCACAAAGAAAGTGTAGTACACTCCCGTGATTCACCGGTCATGTTGTACGTCGCACCGTGGAATAGAGGGTGAGCCTGTAGCCACGCCAGGCACATAGCTAGACTCCGAGCTACTACTAGAAATTGTGTGTGTAAATTTTGTTATAATATGCAGACGGTCTGAAAACTTTAACGGTACATGTTTTGAATATTATGTTTTCGCCCTGCCGTTTCACTGCTCACGAGTGCTGTGAGCATTCGGAGAAGTTGTCGAATTATAAATTTCAATCTCTTTGAAGCCGTTAACACAGACTGAGTGTAAATGAATAAATGATCTATATCCAAATAGATAAATTGAGGGTATCGGATCAAATGTGA
>DWEE01003500.1:0-10449 GCA_018245755.1 Parelbella macleannani
CTTCAAAGAGACGCCGAGCATAGCCCTTTCCATAGCTCGCTGAGCGACTTTAAATCGGTGGACCAGTCGCACCGTCAATGTCCACGTCTCGGCTCCGTAGGTCATGACAGGTAGGACGCAAAAACATGGGTAACGCAGATCAATAATCTCGAGCTTTGTGTCATATAAAAAAAATTGTTGCATAAAAAAATTCATAGATTTGCTTTGTTCTTTCTCGTTATATGATAGTTTTATTTTTTTTACGTGTCATCGAACTACATTGACCTCCTCTACCTCTTCGATTGTGTATTTGAATAATAGCAATCTTTTTTTTAATTACAGCTGACCCAGTCCTGAAATTCGCAAATGAAAATTGGAAAGATGTAATGCAAGAAATAGCACCACCGGTTATTAAAGCGATTTTGTCAGACGTGGTCGATGTTGTAGATGTTTTGTATAAGGCGGTGCCGGCGGAGGAACTTCATGAAACCTAAATTCTATTCTTTTTACTATCACTGATCAATGTTATACCATATGAAAAACAAAGTACAGAAAGAAAATAAAAATGGCACAGGAATAATTGTACTTTATTTCCTTAAATACCCATCAATGGAATGGTAGAAGCTGATCTAATGACAATGGTTTGCTTGAATATAGATTCATTAGTAAAATTACTTATAACTACTGATAGTGACAATTTTATTAAAAAATGTAATAAAACTAGTGAAGCTTGGCTGTAAAAATTTTAAATCTTTACGTATACTAAAAATGTCAGTGTGTAAATCTTTAACTGTCATTGTCAGATAAATGACAATAAACTACAGTCCACATGTTTGATTAATCTTTGTTTCGTACATATAAATATACATATAATTGATTCAGCAATAGCTATAAACTTGAATAATCAAAATACAAACTGCTTGTATCTGAAAAATATGTTAGCTCCAGACTTGTGGGATTTCCCGTCACCTAAGGTACATCGTTCTTATAAACAACATAAAAACCTAGAAACGGTTATAGACCGGATAAAAGTAAATAACTTTTACAAAAGTGTAGTAATAACATGTCCAGATGAACTAAATATAGATTTTGCTCAAGAGCTTCTAACAGAGGACAGTGACTATTACAGAGTATCGAAATGCCACCTTACAGAATTTCTGGATAGAAATTTTATAGAATATTTCGTAAAAAATGGCGAAGTATTCTGTTTGTCTGCAGATACAAACTGTACTACACAAAACTGCGCAGCAATAACACCCGATGGTATACTTACGCTTCATGTTTTGGAGTTTGTATATCAAACATTAGGACTGGAAGGTACTAAGCGACCTTATAGTTATTATGAAATAAAAATAGATCTAAAAAAGCTAAACAACACCGAAAGGGTGAGGAATGCTTTAAATAAACTAGAAGCATGTGATTTTTACTTGACATGGGAGCCAAATGACATAAAAATATGTCCATCATCTGTAGCAAAATTTTTTTGTGATAAAAATATATGTGTATCTGTGCACAGCATATCATTAAGGTGTGTGAGACCCCATATAAGTCAAATACCAACATTAGTTGATACAGATATAGAAGAAGTGGTAGAATGGATGGGGATGCTGGCCCATGGGGCAGATGTGTCACCTACAGAGGATTATATAAGCACATATTTTGAACCACAATGTGAAAATCCTATTAAATCTACTAGAATTTGTATATTAATTGCAAAGGGTTTCTTCACACCCAGAATTCTTACAAAACTCACTCAAAGTGTTGTGAAGTATGTTGAGTCACGTGTATTAGAAAATTATTGGGCAGCAATGAGTATACAGGGCCATGAAGAAAGTCTATGGCAAATGAGTTCAGGCAGCCCAAGAATGTTTCAGTCACATAACTCATCAACTAATATATTTTTTACTCAAAATGGTTGTATGGTGTATTCTATAGGACAATTAAAATATTCCTGAAATATTATTTTTAATTTTTTGTCAGAAAAATTGTGGATTATATATTATTAAAAATATTAAACACCTAAAAAAATTGCCAATAATCTAAACATGTTGCTACCTCCAACATTTACAGCATTGGCTGTTTAAGACAAGGTTACACAGACATTAGTGCTTTCATTCAACTTTCTCTTCACTTACAAACTGGTATTCTAAACAATAATGTTTTTGTGAAAAAATTAAACATTAGGCTACTGATTAGTTAAATCCAATTTCATTCTTAAAAACAAATGTCAACATCAACCCTTTTACCATTGATCTGCTGGACATGTCTGTTCTCAGAACCTCAAGGTCATCATTCTCAAAGTATTTTTTTTCATTTAGAGAAAATATCGCTCATTTGCGGTTACAGTGTCAAAAACACTTTCAGAAAACCATTTAAAAAATTTGAAATCATAATTTTTCTATGACTATTAGTTATATATCGTTGGATAAGTCGTACAGGATTATAATACTTAACAGTAAGATTTTAAACTTTCTGAACTGTTCTCTGAAATATAGTGTTTTAGAGATACTACACTCTGGTTGCAAATGAGTGAAGTCTATATTAAGCTGAAATAACAGTGTCATTGACAAATAATAGAAAATTACAACTATGAAAGAAACTTGGAATATCAAGAGTAATAAATCTGAAAGTTTCATACAGCAGAAGTAAATGGTTAGTAGCCTATTCTTAAATTACTTAACTTCCAATGTTGCGATAAAACATACCTGTGTTAGAAACATGTATTTTCTGAAAACATTTAAACATCCGAATGGATACTACTGATTTTACAAACAAAAGTGACCATTGATAATATGGTATGTAAATATATTAGATTGGCTTGGTTTGAACTGTAGTATAATATTCAATGTGTTTTAAGTGAAAGACCCTTTATGGTCTCAAAACGTAATGCTTAAGGACTACTGACATGTAACATTCGGAACAAGTGGACAATCTATTCTAGTTAAGATTAGATACAAAGTAATTTATAATATCTATGATTACCTACTGTATTTGGTCAGTATGCTCTCCTTGTTATTTTAACGATAAGATCAATCACATATACATTTCATTTCAGGTAATAACACCCTAATACAACCTACCAATTGATATGAAATGATTCCTTACAGAGAATGCTTTCAAGCCAATGCTCAGAAAGCGTTATTTTATCTTGTTTATTACAAGAATGTCTTTATGTATGTATATATTTTATATAGTGTGCATATATTTACACTATTATCTGTTCATATATTATAACCATAATATAAACATTTATTTGTCAGTACTACAACTACCTGCATCAATTGCTCACCAACATGGATTCAAGTCAATATATGTAGTAGAGAATGACACCATGCATTAATAAACAAATATTCTACACCACAGATGCTCTATGCATGAGGGACCTTGATTGTACTTTAAAAATAATTATATGACCATCAAATAAAAGTAACTTGGTTGATCAATATACACACTAATGGATAGGATCCTAGAGAATAATCTTTGTTCAAAAGTGTGCTATAGGTTATATTTGAAAATATTCTTTCAACTAATTCTATTGAACCAGTGTCATAATAAAAGTCAAAGTAGAGGATTAAACATTTATTGAGATAACAAACCATGTATCTGAAACATAACCACAAATAGCCAATAACAAGGTGTTCCTGCACCAAAGATAAATATATTTTAATTCCACTGAGATATTTATGGAATGCTCTAGATTTACTAGAGGGATATATTATGCTTCATACCTCACTAATGATATAGGTTTTCGACAATATTTGGTACATACATCAGTATATAACTCACAAATTTAACTCTGGAACTTGATAATACAAGATTAGACCTTTGAAATATTACCAATGTGGATAATTGCTGTAGGTTTACAAACATGGAGAAAATTACCCTTTCTAAATAATAATAATGCATGCTGTATGTACTTCAGGAGGTATAAACACATTTAGCCTGACTTAGCCAAGCCGATAACTCCACAAGCAATACGAGCTCCAGCATTACCAGTAGTCTTGCTCAGCTCATGACCGCCAAGGCCTAGATCATCAGGATCGGCATGGACCACGAGGGTGCGTCCAATGATGCTATTGGGTCCCGATAAGGATATCTGAAAATCTTGGACACACACCTGGAAAGAGTAGAATACAATTATTTATATTGGAAGATTTACGTCCAATGCAAATTTAATTAAAATGTAATCCTCGATGATGTAAAGCATAAAACTATGTGTGTGTTACCTTAGTGATTCCACCATCGCTGGAGGCTTCAACGTTACCAAGATCGCCAACATGGCGTATTGTGGCATCTGGTCCTCCATGTTCTTGTTTCAGAGGGTTGAAGTGAGCGCCGGCAGAAGTGCAGCCGTTCGTGTTATCGCCAAACTCGTGGACGTGGAAACCGTGCTTACCCTATATTGGAAGACACAAACATCATTAGTTGTATGCAAAGCGATATCCGGTTTTTTTAATCTTATTTATTTTACTGATTAGATGAAGAGACTTAAATTTTCGATATTGTATTAAGCTTATATCTATGTGCGAAAATTCACTTAGGTGTTACATAATTTACCCGAGACCATATGAATCATCAAGATGATGGCAACACTAAAGTAATTATTGTGGCTATTTTAGGTGACATTATTGTAGATATTCTTAGTAAGAAATTTTTTTTGTAAACTTAACATGACAACTGTAATCCCCAAAGTGATAGACAAAGGAGTGAAGTGAACTTCATGTTCCACCAGTGACAATCACATCTTATTATGGAATAAGTGGTGGACCTATTGAGATGCGCCAAGCACAAATCCAGACTCCAAGCCACTAGAAATGTAAATATAAAAAACAATTGTTTGTAAGTGTTTTAAACGTCACTTTAGACTAATCTCATTTCTAAAATAAATGCAATTTACAACCTATAATATAGAACTATGCTGCTACATATTCTACATACATTAATTTAAAAGTATTATTTACACTTCTCATGTATTTTCCTTGCATACAGATAAGATCCTGTATACAGTTCACAACTTGAATAATATAATGGAATTTTTAATAAGTGGCAATGACTTGCATTATTTCAATGATGTAGTCAGTATTGGTCATTTCATGAACAATAAACAAACAAAAATCAAATATTACACTTATCTGAATTTTGCTGATACCAAATGATAATGTATTTATAATATCCTACCCACAATAGTTAAATTGTTCAGTGACAGCGTAATATATTATGAAATAGTTATCCAAGGTCATGTGACCTGTGATTGACGTTGGTGAACAATTTATGTACATAAGTTAACTCGATATACTTTTGGTGGCATTTAAAAGAGAGAAAATACAGGATTTGTATGGTTTGGAACACTCATAAGCATATCATTTGTTACATATATTAAGTTTCTGTAAGAAGATTATTCTGTTTTGTGGAGCATTTCACTCATGTTTTCTTTTAATTAAAACAAAAAGCTAAACAAAATAGAATGACAATATTTTTTACAACTAAATTGTTGTTAGGAAATATCCTTAAGTATGATACATTGATTGAATGTTACTACATCAATATTCTCTCCGTTTCAACAGATTATATGTTTTGTTTACTGTCTCTGCTTAGTGTAAAGATAGACTGGCAGTGAATGCTATTAGGAAGCCTTTTAAGCCATGTAGTGTGTGGTGTAATAGATTTCTATTATCCTTACCTTAGACAATCCTTTGATTTCTCCAGATACCACAACAGGCGACTTATCATCCTGAAACATATAACAAAAGTGGTTTGAAATTTAAGTAATAATAAAATAACAAAATCATATGGTTTGTTTGAAGTATAGCTATATGCAAAAGAAAAAAAGACTAGTATTTATATTATTTCATTATAATAATTTAACTTCAATAATTAATAAGCCGGCAGATGCTAGATGTGACAAGCTGAGGACAGGGTGCGATGGTGCTTATTGGAGGAGGCCTATGTCCAGCAGTGGACTGAGTTAGGCTGACGATGATGAATTAATAAGTTCCAAATTAACTGATATGTGTTTACAGTATTGACTAAAATACTCTACAACAACACAATTTCATAACAGTAATATCACAGCAGTACACTGATAACAATATATTTTGTAATTGTGTATATTATCATAACACTTAAAATAAAAACACATATATACTCAGATGTAACATATGACTATTTTTATATGTCATACTAACTTTTTAAGGACATCAACAATATTTCGTTTGATGTTATTTTCATATTATGCAATGATACTGATCAATAGTATACATATATTCATGACCTTGACTTTCGTAGTCTTTATAAAAATGTTTAGTGATCAAATCAAAATGTGGCAGCTTATTTTAAATATCCCACGACTACATCAATCATCATCATAAACACATCAGCCTTTTCCATTCCATTGCTGGACCTTATAGGCCTTTCCCTAGTAAATACATCAATAAAGTCATTAAAATTATACTCTACCATAGCTCTAAAATAAACCTTTATTTCTAACATCTAATATTATGCCTCAAATTATAAATAGATAGTCCTAAAATCTAGCCTAACAGTAATTTAAATGGTGATATTATTTTGAATTAGTTAATAAGAACCAAATTATCCACTACTGGCAACTGTTAAAATATCTACATATATTATTGTTGAATGTTAATAGAAATCTTATCCATTATATAAACTAAAAATAGTTCTAATAGTTTAGTTATAAGGCAATATTATAATTTATAGCTACTTTAAGAGAATTGTATTAAACCTATAAAATCAAATTGTAACAGCTCATATGCATGTGAAAGGCCAAGAAGAAGTGTATTTTATTTCATTTCATCCTATGATTTCATTAACTGATAAGTTAATCTGGTTGTTCAGGTATCTAAATAACTATTTGCATCAACTATGCAATATGAAATTAGTTGTGGAATAGTTATATCCAGTTTTAAAAATTACAGGTACAGACAATTGCACTCAAAACACCTTATTTAACATCAATTTATCCGTTAATCACGATTAAAGGTCAAAAAAAAACTAAACATAGTTTCTAGAACGGTAGGTGTAAAAACTTAGCGGTCATTCTGATAAACAGAAATGTCGGCTCGCCATGCTAACACGATGAGGTAACACATGCATTATTACGTATATACTCGTAACGGACGACTTTTGAACCTATAAGTGGATTCAATAGCATGTTTACAAGACCTCAGCACGACACACAACTTCCGACAATCCAGTAATAATAATAAAAAAACTATAATTCGTACCTTTTGATCGAAGTAAACGGTGCCGCTAACATCCCCATTCAGCACACAAACTGCTTTGGCTGCCATTGTTTTGAAGAGAATATTTAAAATACCCGGATTTTTTTATAAATTCCTTAAAGTAGAGCTCTCAAGGATTAGGAATATATTGACCGCTGTAATATACCAGCACGGTATAGTGCAGTATCGCAAATGTCAAGTAAATGACAAGCTATGACTATTAAATCAACTTGTCACTATCGACTAATTCAATATATAGTTGCCAGTTAAAAATATAAGTTCAGTAAAATTATTTGTAATGTCAATTGATATGTTAGTCAAATTGAAACGAATAAAAATGAACCAACGTTCAAAGTTTTATAAACTGTAAAGTGTATTAATAGAACTCCATCAAAAAGTAAAAAAAATAATTGTGAGATTCAGTACAGTTAAATTGGGCAGCCAGCTTGAAAATTACCTTATAGAATAAAAACGAGAGAGAATGTAGGCATGTATATCTCATTTACATATTGCATAATATTTCCTTGTAACAAATTATATTGGGAGCCAATTTATGTTATACTTCACCTTCAGTTAAAGGTTCTTTTGTCTTTAATTAATAAGAGTAGGACTAAGTACCTTAGTGGATTTGCAATTAAGCATTGTAAGTATCCTACACCGATACACGCATGGAATTCATTTTAAGTGATAAAGTTAAAAAATGATTTAAATATGTACGATATCTAACGAGATTTTCGAGATTAATGACAACTAAAACAAAACAAGTGTCAGTGTCACGACGTTAGAAAAATTGTAAAACCACATAATTTCATTATGTCAATGTCATTCCATTCCACATTCAATCTAAATAATCTATCAGCTATTGCAATAAAACAAAAATACATACGTTACAGCAACTATAACAATGGAATTAAATGAAATTGCAGTCTTAAGTCAGTCAAGCAGCAGTGTAAGAAACCCAATTTTAAAATGATACATGTGCCATTAACTAAAAGGGATTTTTTAAAATTCAATTCGTATACGTTACGGTTTCATTGTTAAATATTTATTAAATCTATTTAAACGTGCGTTGGTTTTTATGATTGGGGGATATTGAAAAAAATAGATCTGTCATGTAAGGATATATACCGTAGATATCATCATCATTATATTGGATCATAGCAATACTATCTGGGATGTTCTATCCATGCATTGCCAAATTTTTGATATCATTAAGACCTAAAAGAAACATGTTAATAAGTTATATCTTTTTTGTATAAAGTTAAATTGAAAAACTGGGTAACTGTTTCAGATGTCTCAACTGACCGAAGAACCAACAGTAAGTATAACAACATCGTCGCTTAACGAACAACACCGCTCAAGTCGAAAAATGGCGATTTTTGCTTTAGAATGTCATCAGATAAAGCTAATTTTCCGCACGAGACTACATTGTAGCATTACGACTATTCACTCAATAAGCGGCCAAAATAAAAAAAAAATGACACTGCTCAAGTTCCTTATCCGCGTAATACCACTCAAGTCTGCAGACAGCAGTCTGCCATACTATATTTGTATGATAATCGATGATATTTTTTAGAGATGAAATGCATGATAATTTACCTTCCGAATCAATATATGTTTATTACAAAGACTATTAGAAAAGAGTCTATGTCATATGCAGCACATCTGTTACAAAATATTTTCCTTACCGATTTCTTTAAAGCTTTAGTTTACAAATCTATACTACCAGGTAAATAAGTAAATGATCTGGTTGTTACAGATTTACATATGCTAGAATATAGACCTATAGGCCCGGCAAGGTTCAAAATGGATTATGAAGTAAAACAAAACCCTTGCTACACTGTCCCAAAACAATTGTTCAAACCCTGGGTCGGGTACTATTGAATTTTTCTAATTTAGAATTTCTATTAGTGATTCGGAGTTTGGTTCTGTACACAGTGTATGATAATAGGCTCACCACCTATTCCATGAGACGTAAATATAACTGGTGAAACGTGGGAGTGTACTACACTCCTCTGCCTACCCCTTCCGAGATTACAGGCATGATGTTATGTTTTAGTTAAAAATCTCATCATATCATATTAATCTCATCATTATAAGTAACATCACATCCATAATCATCGTAATCTCATTATCATGTTAATTTAAAACAATTAATAGTTTATAAAATGGATTATGGGTATACATTTAAAATGTTCTTCTTATTCAGGTATGTCCACTATGCTCGCAAGAAGTAAGAAAATATTTTATTAACTTCACTGAGAAAATAGAAATGTGTAAGAATATAGATTGCGTGTATCCATTTGGATATGAGACATTGAAGATCTTAAAAGAAGAGAGTGGGGCTCATTGTGTTGATAATAAATCTGTAAGTCAAAAGAGCAATTACTCAAATTCTACAGTATCGTCATTGGCCTCCAACTCTGGCTGGTCTGATGTGGAGAAGCTGTGTAACATTTTTGGAAATGATGGTATCCCCGGTTTAGACTTGGATCAGATAAAGCGTTCAGAGCTACGTAAAAAGACTGATGCGGAAATAAAAAAGGAGGAAATCCAAAAGAATGTGGATAAGATTAAAGAAATGACAAAAAACATGAAAAATATGCAACAAGAATCAAAAAGCACAATTAAAAATGAGAAATGGTTAAAGAATCTTTCATACCTGCAAGGCTTGTCCGGGTTCAATCTTGTGAAGCCAGAAGAAATGCAGAAGATCAAAAAGAAGGTGCCAGTTTTGGGGGCTGGTGAACTAAAAATTGATATTGATAAAAATAACTCGTCAAATATAAAAATCCAAATAAACAGTCCCAGCGAGGGAGACTAATATTAACAACTTTTTCATATTTCTGTTACAGTAATTTAAAAACAGTTTTGTATGAACTTATAAACTTACATGTAATTATACATTTTGTGATTTTATGAAGGCTGATTCATATTAAATATTCTTCCTAGTCATATCAAGGGAAGATATCTGATATTAAGTCAGTGAGGATAGACTGAGTAGGTCTTGTAATGACATTGAAATCTAGGCGACTTATCTTGTGCAAATGGGTGATTACTAGACCAATAATGTTGAATATGGAATGTTGAATGACAAATTTAGTCTTAGTAAATTCAAATTTGAACAATGTTACTGGCTGTTTGCATGGGTAATCTTTGTCTAATAATGATAATGTGATTAGTTTAGATTTTATTTAATAATTAAATTTTAATTATACAGAACTTATTG
>DWEE01003501.1:0-10448 GCA_018245755.1 Parelbella macleannani
CTCTATTGTCCCGAAACTTTCAGCATCACACCGCCATAGATACACCGCATGGCTTAATTTTGAATAGGCACTAAGTCCTCTATATATCAAATAAGTTAATGTTTCTCGAGAACTTAGTCTGCTCTTAAATACCCCTTTCGCAAACAAAGGGTTAAATCAGATCCACGTCGAATTGTACGACATGATTTATTCATTGATTCAAGTGTGGATATGTATTATATTGTTTTGTTAACACTAAAATACCTCTCTGGAATGACTTCAGCCGTAAACTTTTAGAATGGTCGTATGACATTGGGAGGTCTTTAATATAAAAATAATAATGCCTAATTGATTTTATAATAATGCTTTAAGAAATAATAGTCAAGATCGTTTATCAAACGCAGGTTGCGAAGTTTCGGAACTTTAATGGACAACAACACGGAATCGTAATCAAATGGCAATTTTATTCGTGCTTGTAATCTCGGGGTCGATATTACCCCAACAAAAATAAAATCAGCCGAATATGAAATGAGTAATTGTACTTTGTAAAAATATCGTTTTCAATGCGTCTATATGTATTATACTCAATCGATTTATGTTTTCAATTAGTTACGTTACTTTCACTACTTGTGGTATTTTCATTTAATTGTGTTATATTTAATTCCTTGTATTATTTTAAATTAATTGTGTATTTTTTTTACTTTTAGTTATGTTACTTTCAGGTGTGTTATTTTAATTTTTTTAAAAATTGTATTTTGATTTTTTTAGGTGTAAATAATATCTTATTTATAAACATAGAAATAAATATGTATTTATTTATTTATGACGTGTAAACTGCAGCCGATTTTAATTAACATACATAGCAAAATTGAAAGAAAATATTGCGACTGTGATACAAATACGAGTATGTATTGCATAATTTACGCCTATCTCAAACCTTTCCTACCGCTACTCTAATGATAAAATCTGTTGACATTTATCGTCATCGTAACCACAAGTGTGTGTGTATATTGCGATTAGGAGTGTTTGTTCTCAAAATACTTTCTTTTATCTGCTTAGACGAACGACATTGATTCGAACATTTTCAAAATTTGGCCGATAAGAGTAAGTTATCTTTGACCTCAGAATCATTAACATCATCATCAACATCTTGGTCCTCACCATTATGGTCCACAGATGTTCATTGCTGGACAATGTAGAGAACCGTTACCTTTGGTGGTCCACGCTTGGTACTACGAGAAAATAGTCGAAATACGAGTTTCTGCACACTGTAAATAGAATTTAGTATAAATAAATATTCTTTACTGTACATTAATAACAGTTTATTCGTTATAACGATTGACTGCGTAGTTGCACAAGCGGTCCAAGCGGGACTGCCGATTGAGAAGTCCTGGGTTCGATTCTTGGGACGGGAAATTTGGGCTTTACCAATATGCAATATCCAATAGTAGCTCAGAGCCCGGATTTGTGGTTGGTGTATATAATAGGTTCACCCACTATTCCGTGTTAGAACGTAAACAAACGGTGAAGCGTGGAAGTGTAGCTAGGTATTGCACTCCACGTTATACACCTTCTGGGAGATAAGGCTTATCGTACGTATAATATGTACATATAAATAACTATGATTTCTTTGAATATCAGCATTAACACATTGGGTTGATTGTCGTGTCAGTTGTAACTTGGATATTAAAAAATATCACCAGCTACCGACATTAGATAAGTACCTATATGGTATTAATGTTTAGCCCTCAGCATACCGTTCCGTGGGCACTTTGAGGTTTAATTATACATGGAACTGAAATCTTATATTACAGTAAATATATGCTCATTGATCGTATCACCTGTAAGTTGTTACAATATTATTAAAATTAGAATACAATTTTCGTTCTTTTTAGTGCTTTTTGATTTGATATTATATTTCGATCTATTGCCTCATCTCACTTAACACGTTAATAAAGAAATATATACACGGTACATTGACCTCCTTAACTGATAATAATAATAATGATTGATCACCAATTCCCCCAGTCATTTTCACTTCATTATGACCCCTATTTTTAAACTGGCTATTGAACGCATAAAAACTTAAGAGTAATAAAAGTGATTGATTGTTGTATAAAGTAATCATTAATAATTACATTGTTAAATCGTGACGACCTTGAAAACTCATTAGCATCATTAACAGCTTGGCTTTTCGTTAGTTAACTGCTGGACCAGATTTTCTGCCTTTCGCAAATCATCAGCTCATCTAGCCAACCGATGTTCTAAATGATGTCTCACCTTAAACCCTGAAAGCTTCATTGGTTGGAATTATTTTTGTAAAATATAAAAAAAATATCAGAAATGGGCTATAGCTCTGTGTTTCTATGTGTATGTATGAATACATATAAGTATGTATGCGTATTAATCCTTTTTGACCCGCTGTGCGTCAATACCAATATGTCTGATACCAACCAACTGTTAAATTCTTGCTATGTGTCTCTTATGCCAACCACTTAAGGTATGTTTTCGAATGTTTTAGGAAGAACAATAACTTTGTTTTTATAATGCTCTCAACATATGCACGGCCACGGCCTCCTTCGTCACTCCTTATCTATAAAACTCGGGGTCGAACCCACTACCCTATCGGCAAAGACAGGAAGGTCGATAACATCACAAAGTATTGGTACGCGTGGGTAGGATTAAAAAACTTTTGCAAACTGATTTTGGGGATTTATAAAATGTTTTACTACACATTATGATGACGATATGTGTACATATACATATGTATGTATATTTGAAATACTGACTGTAATTATTGGTATGTTACTTTTAATGTCTTCAAATCTCTATAAATATATACATTTAGTTAAAAAAAAAATTTAGTTAACTTAGGTCTAAAAGAAAAAGTTCTCGTTTATATTTTTATTTCTCGAGTCTTAAATAAAGTCAATACTCGAAAATCTAATACAAGAAGTGTGTAATCCATTTCCATCAGCAGTATGACACTAGATCTAGTAACTCAATTTTTATAAAAGGTGATATCAAAATATATGTAGGTATTGATTGTACAGGGTTATACTATCTGAGATTGGATGAGATAGTGATAGAATGAAGTTATATTAAATGGTCTTAACGTCAGATGGCTCTAACGTCACGTGGTATTAACGTCAGGCGGCTTTAATGTCGGTGGCCTTAAAATTAGGGGACTTTAATATAACGTGGCCTTAATGATCCTTTGTTACTTAACACTTAGAGAAATAAACCTGTACATTTCGTAGAATTTTTTATGTAGATTTTTTTTTATTTTTTGCATCCGTTCACAAAGTTCTTTCTACATATGATTAGCCTGTCTTCTACATATAAAACCAATTTGAAAAACTCGGTTTAAGCCTGCTTACGAAATTCTTCAAACCGATCACCCATCAAAGCTCTTGAGCTCGATGATAAGTGATCGAATGGTCTTTGCCTTGTTTGATCTTCAAAATGACTATAACAATATGATAACAACGTCATATTCCATACGTCATAGTTTTACTGATAATGTTTACGTATGCACCGCCCTTCAAATACTTAGTTCTTCAATAACACGTCAATCGTCAGGAGATTTTTATCTGACGAGGTGCCAAAAATATAATATATTGCTAAATAATATAGATTTATGACATTATCTGCTCGTGGCAGTGTCCCTTCGTTCTTTTTATTGTTCAATAGTCCATTCAATAATTTAGGTATATAAATGGGTGAAACCGAAAGGTATCATTAGACACTACGAAAATCTAAACCAATGCGATCCAGAAAGTGAATATCATACAAACACTCGATATGCTTGATGTTTACTTCGAGTCAAAAAAATCTATTAATCAATTAAATTTAAATCGTCCCCCCAAAAGGCTTATTATTGTTTTGATCACCATCACTTTCTAAATAAAGTTGGCACATTTATCGCTATAGTATTTAAATTACCATCTACAGTATGGCAAAATATTCCGTATAGATCTCATAAAATAATTCCAAGGTTACCATTGGTACGAAAAAATAAGTGAGGATAATTAATATAAATGACTGTAGTAAATTTGAACGAAGTGAAACTTAGGATTTGTGTACTCGAAATATTATTGTTAGTATCATAGCAATAAAAAAGTTATCTCAAACTATGACAAGTTACCTTGATATTGACGATAAGGCGTTTTGTCGCATATATATTTCGAAAATTATCGAACTTGGTCTTTTACACAATCATTGTTCGAACAAAAAGGTACTATGTCAGTTTTACAAGGAATAACGAATATAGAAAACCAGTCATCAGTATGCAGGGTAACACAGAAATATAGGCGGAAATTGTGCAGCAAGAAAACATTGAAGAAGCGTTTGCCTATAATAACATGGCTTCCTACGTACAACTTAACGATCTTACTTCAAGACATGATTGCTGGGATAACGGTTGGACTGACGGCTATACCTCAAGGAATTGCTTATGCTGTAGTAGCAGGACTATCCCCGGAATATGGGTTGTATGCAGGATTGATGGGAGGATTTATCTACGTGTTTGTTGGAAGCTGTAAAGC
Source organism: Parelbella macleannani (assembly GCA_018245755.1). Taxonomy (NCBI): domain Eukaryota; kingdom Metazoa; phylum Arthropoda; class Insecta; order Lepidoptera; family Hesperiidae; genus Parelbella; species Parelbella macleannani. Next base: position 4,527 of record DWEE01003501.1, read on the forward strand.
TATAACAATTGGCCCCACGGCCATCATGTCAGTAATGACGGCGAAATATGTTTTGAACGGAAATTCAGATTTTGCTGTTTTAATATGTTTCTTATCCGGTGTTTTGGAACTTGCAATGGGGATCTTAAACCTTGGGTTTTTATTAGAATTTATTTCTACCCCGGTGATTAGCGGTTTCACAACAGCGGCTGCATTACAAATTGCAGCAGGGCAGTTAAAGTCATTGTTTGGCCTGAAAGCACCATCAGGAAATTATTTCGCCGAGTCCATGTATAACTTTCTACGTAACGTTACCACGGTTACCTTATGGGATCCCATTGTTGGATTTGGTACGATCCTCATACTGATATTTTTAAAACGTTTAGGCCAAGGCTGTGGTCGCTCAGATCCTCTAGGAAAGCAGTTGAAGTGGCTGATGTCATTAGGCCGTAATGCTATAGTGGTTATAATAGGAATTATTATTGCGTATGTCATAAAAGTGATTTTAGATATTGAGCCATTGGTGTTAATTGGAGATATTGGAGAAGGCCTCCCTAAATTTCGTCCGCCGCCCTTTTCCACTACTATCGGCAATGAAACATACGGTTTTCAAGACTTGTTAAGAAGTGTTGGGCCACAGGCTGTTATTATACCATTGGTTGGTATTCTCGAGTCAGTCGCCATAGCAAAAGTGTTTTCTGATGGGCTTCAAGTCGATGCAACACAGGAAATGATTGCACTTGGAATTTGTAACATTTTAGCTTCCTTTGTGAGAAGTATGCCTATTACAGGTTCTTTTACACGCACTGCCTTGAACTACACATCAGGTGTGCAAACACCAGCTGGAGGCATATTCACTGGATTACTCATAGTGCTCGCATTAAGTTTGTTAACTTCTACTTTCTATTATATTCCAAAGGCATCTTTAGCTGGCGTAATCATCGCAGCAATGTTTTCAATGATTGATTATGGTATTTTTCCTAGATTATGGGGCAGCAGTAAAAGAGAACTAATTGTTTTAATAGTGACCATCTTTGTATGCTTATTCAGTGGCTTGGAATATGGAATTGTAACTGGAATAATATTTGATGCCGCCATGCTTTTGTTTATCACGTCTAGACCTTTTATCGATGTAACCACAATAACAAGTCCTAAGGGTGACATTATATCGGTACCTTTGACTGATAAGTTATCATACTGCGCCGCTGAACATGTTCGAAGAGCATTAATAAAAGCTTCACGACAAGCTGCGTCAGATTCAGTTATTATTGTTAACGGCACCGAACTAAAATCAATGGATACAACAGTTGCTACGAATCTAATATCAGTAATTAAGGATATAGAAAAGAATTCATGTCAAGTGCTATTTTTAAACTTTCGTCCAGCACTGAAGAACATGTGTGTTGATATTGATAAGCAATTTGAAGGTAAATTTACTTCGGCGTCAAATGTTTTAGATATAGTCGAGGTGTCGCCTAAAACGATTTGATGGTAAAACCCGCGTGACTGATATGTGAAATGTTACTGATATAAAACTGAGATCTTGAAAAGATTCGATAAAAATATCATGAGATAAATTAAGAGATATCTTCTGTCACATTGCAATGAAAAAACAAGGGCAGGCAGTCTGTATATATTAAAAATTAATTGCTCTAAATAAAAAAAATTAAGATAATTATTATATGTGGATGCAGAAAGACCATAGTTACGAAATAATTACTGAATCGTCTTAAATGTGTATAATATTAATAATATATTTACAGTGTGGAAATTGAAATACAACAAATTGTTTTTTATAAAACACAGGTGATTATTTATTCAAACCCCTTCTTTCGCCTACATTGCCATGATACTTAAAATTTTATTAACTGTTTTCTACTCGCTGGGTGTAGGTAAAATTGAACAAATCATTAATTAAGATTATATAAATTGGGTCCATTTATAATTTATGTTCATGTATTCTTACAACTTACACTTACTTAAATAATATTTGCAATTATTTTAGCAATATTTTATTTCTTCTATTCCTGTTACTTAGACTTATGCTACACATTTGTAGTTATGTAATTGATTAAATAATGTTAGTTATTGATTGAATAAATATTGTGTATTGTCACTGGAAACCGCTATTGATATCAAAACACCAAGTCATGCACACGTAATCCCATAGAATTTAAAAAGTGAATAGTGATGAGTCATGACAGGCGAGATACAGATAAAAAACTGAACATTTGATAAAATCCTGAAGATTGCCGTAAGATAGGAGTACAGTTTATCTTACTTATCCTCAAAATCTACAGCTACTGTAAAGGTAATATTTTTACTGATATATTATGTAGGTTAAACATCACGTTACAAATAAAGAAAAATATGAATTTTTGTTCATTTAATTATTGTTTGTTAACTGTAGGTTGTGCAGTCTCCAAAGTGGATAATATTGACAATTACGCTAAACCATGGGAATTTTTTTAAGTTTAATACTGAATAAAAAGTCGTATATGGTATTCGTTGTACCATTTCAGTTTAAAAAACTTTTAGTTTGTTATTATTTACATTCATGGACGCTCTTGGTAAAATTTTTGCTTCACTCATTTTTTAATATCGGTCTAATTAGTATTTAAAAAAGTATATTTCATGAGGTATGTTTGTATGTTTTATACACACTTTCTCTTAACACATGTCGCCGTTTGCCAAAGCCAAACCAATTTGTATACGATCTCGTGGAATCCTGTGTGGAATTTGTTTAAAAATCACGACAAATCCGCGGACACGAAACGTTCTCAATAATCGATTGAGTCCCTCAAAGGACAGGGGAGTGGAGCTTATCGTAAATTCGTGATCCCCTCAATATTTCTATTGCTCCGTTGAACGCGTCAAAGAGGGGTGTCATTCGGTTTCCTGAAATTTATTAACGTGACTCAGCACTCCTGAAGGTGGCAGATTTATGTCCTTATCGCATCAACTAAGTGTGCGGTATAGATTTTCGTTTACGGCGTTTTTCTATCTTCAAAGCTGACGGACGCCAAAATTTGTTATCCTGTGTTCTACGATCCAAGTATCTGTAATGTACTTAAAAATCTTAAGGCTGATAGAAATTGTAAGAATTGTGACAGATCTAATGAAATTTAATTTTTAATACGTAAGTGTACTAAGCTAAGCTTGCAATGGAAACAGCAGAATTATTATCTATAAAAGAAAAACTGAATATTTTCTGATGAAGTAAATCTGATGAATTGAGATGAAGTAATTCTTATGTATTTATGTCAGTTTGGTTTTGAATTGTTTTATTTATACCCACATTATATACGTATATGAATGAGGGCGTGTGTTTTTGTGTGTTTTTAATTTGATTGTTCTTAGTATTCTTCCATTGTTTTTACATATATGGTAATATTACGAATAGGTTATTATTAGATATTTGGACTCGACTCATAACTATTTAATTAAGTTTAGATTTTACATTTAAAATATATTTTATATTCGCGATATCAAATACTTAATTTATATTTGAACTTTATCATACGAAGGCATGGCTATGACACGTGAAATCACGCGGAAACAATGGTTGAACGAGCACATCGTAGCGATGTACCGGTGTATGTTGACCTTCTATTCTTGCTGAGAATTATTTGATATTACAATCCTATACATATATTAATTTAAATATTTAATTGAATATCTAGAACATTTATATCATGTGTAGTATTGAATTTAAAATTTGGTGTTGGTTAAACTGAGAGAACGTGTTGCTATTAATATTTTTTTAAATTTCTATTGTTATATGTAGTTGCCGGCTGGATTATCACTTTGACGTTAATATTCTGACCGAAGACCCCTCTCCAACAATGGCACCGTAACTGTGATGATGATGACATTTTAGACAAGTAAACAATAAATGAACTGTATTATAGTGAATAATTTTTTTATGAAGTAAACTCAGTTATGTTTTATAAGAAAAAATATTTTTTAACCTGTGAAACTTAACAGCGACTAGAACAGACGAAGAATAATTAAATAGCGGAAATTTAATTTAATATCCATGCTTAAATTAGTTTCGAAATAATTTTCCACAGATTTTTATTTACAATAATACAACGGATCCCGTGAAAAGGATCTGACAGAGGTCAAGTTAGACTGGCTGCGTAGACAAGAATGGGGAACGCCTCCCCGTGCTTTTTTGTGTAAAATTTGGACCATCTGAATGGAGAATAGTTTCCAGATGATTACCTCCAGCGTTATGTACTGATTTGTGAGGAAACACGTCATCTGTGAAAATCGGAACCGTTTTAATATTAAATATGTCTCACTGTATTTTCAGTCTACTTTTATTAGGAGAGTATCAAATATACACACACGGGCTTTCTCGCATATGAATAACTAACATAAATCAAAAATTTTGTAAAGAACTTGTAATGTTAAATATTCAAGACACCATCCGCCTGTTTTCGTTAACTCCTGGACATAGGCCTCTCCAATAGCACGCAACTGGGCTCGATCTTCAGCTCCTCGAATCCAAACGCTGCCAGCCAGTTTGCTATATCGTCGCTCCACCTAGCTGGAGGACACCTGTGCTACGCCATAGCGTGGTTTTCTCACTAGAATATAAGTATATCTTCTTTACACACACACACGGTCATAGGTTGGTATTGGAATAATTAATAGTCATTAAAAAGAATAACGTATTTATTTTGACCTTGGGAAATGTGTTAACAAAATGTCGTTAATGTCTTGTATTTAATTAAACAATTTCACATCTGACCCGAAACCTACGTGATTACGTACTTTATGTCGAGACGAAGGGCTGTGAAATTATAAACAAACTCATATTTCATGTCTGTTTAGGATTTCGTAACTCTGAACAAACAACTATCAAGGGCAATTAATCTCCGCTTAACATTAAAAGCCTGTATAATTGCGGTCACGTCCATAACAAAACACCTAAAATCTATCATACGGATTCTGCCAACATAAACTTCGAATTCATTCAATCTTATTGCTATAGCAATAAAATTCACATTTGAATAACGGATTAAACGTTCGAATTGAAAGCTCTCGAACTCGCGCTACAAAAATACAATTGCATCTTCTATTGCCCTATTATCTTACAGTTAAAGTTGATATTACCGTAGCGGGTATAGGTGAAGTTGGCCATGTTTAGGGTCACTCAGTCCTCGTGAAGTGGGCTCTGTTTCAGACAGAAGTAATGAAATACCTCGCAAATGAGCCGTGCATAGTTGCCAATGGCAACGCGTCACTTGTTCCGGCACTCGTGTTCCCGAATCTAGAAGTTTCCGGTAACAAACGCAAGGGTAGTGGGTACCCATCGTACTTGCCCGTCGCAGTTCAATCGTTGAATGGGGGACATTGTGAAGTTTGTAGGAGTAACAACGACCTGAGCAGCATGTGCTCGCTACGGATTCACGGTCTAGAATTATTAATGTCACGCCAGGTCCCTTTTAGATAGGCAGAGAGCGCCATGTTCCAAATACATCTATGCTCAAAAACGTGCACGCCGATGTTGAAGCTAGATCTTATTTATAGGCTATTTAGAAAGGCTTTGTTTTCGTGTTTGCTTTATTAATAGGCGCTGATGTTTGCCGCGCAAGATTGATGAGAAGTTCGCATCCTCACAGATCGTTAAGATCCATTAGGACGTTATTAGTGTAATTCGTCCTATATGTACACTAATCATATTTAATTCTTCATCGAATACTACACATATTGCATAAAGCAGTGTTATCCAAGCCACGGCGATCTTCACCAGACCAACTACCTTCGGGTAGAAGTGAAGCGACCGAGATGACAAAGAAAATGATAAGGTCTACAGATCATTATAATTTTAACATCTACTAGATACTTTTACGTAAATACACTGTTACTTATACACGTACATATAAACCTATTTACATAATATATGTAGATATATAAGAAAAAGAATGTACA
>DWEE01003502.1:0-10446 GCA_018245755.1 Parelbella macleannani
GACTATTTCATGCAGTGAATTTAATAAAACAAATAAAGAAAGAAAGATAGCTGGATAACCGCCAACTTGCCAAAACGAATTAAGAAAAATTCTATGCAAATAAAGAGTTGAGAATGTGAATATTTTTTCGGTATCAAATTCGGTTTCGGTATTTTTTTGCTACACGCACTTATGCTGCTCGATGTTAATGTTGATCTCAGTGCGATTTTGGTGGGTTGGCGTTACGTTTCGTTTTGCGTTCCAACGATCTGATGATAAGCAAATGTGAAAAAACAAACAAAACCAAGCGAAGAGAAATTTATTATTTTGTTTTTTTTAGGTATATGATATATATATTTAGTCCCCTTCCCGTGCTCTGGCATCGCTGATTATTTATTAGTGCATATTAAACATACACAAATACACATACACACACACGTTCTTTATCGTTTCTCACGAAAGAAAAACCGTTTTGCGTGACTTTTGACTTCGTTTTTTATTTTTCTTTCCGTCTCACTCGCACACCGACTTCCACCTGTTCCTTTCCGATAGTAATTGTCGATGTTCGCACTGCACTTGTGGAATCATAGCTGTTGATGCGCGTAGACGGTGACCACGTGACCACCGCTCCTCAGTGGCGTGTGTCGATAGAGAGAGTGGTATGTTACCGCTCGTATGGTGAGTTACCATCCGCCACAGCGTTGTGCACTTCTGATGTTGATCGAGGAGCAAAAAAAAGTATTTTTTTACTAATTTATCTAACGTTAGATGTATTATCGTATTTATTTTTAAGATCTATCCGAGTATCCTTGAGTGTTATATATGTATATGTATACTTATACATGCCGTGAATGTTTATCGTGTGGGCTGTAAAACGATTTGTTCCATGGGCGATGGGTGACAGAATAAATACTTAGAATTCTATATAAAAATAAGAATTCTTCGCACCTTCTGTATATGTACGGGAAATGTATCTCCATATAAATTGTATAGGGTTTAATTTTGTGTGGGCTTCGAGTCCAGCTTCAACAAATTTGATGGGTGTAAAGTGACATTACATTAGAGGTTTTATGTGGGGGAAAAATATAAAGATCCTTATTGAATCTCTGTCATGTACTTTCAATGATCAAAATGCGATTTCGTTGCCCCCTCCCCGTCGGATGCAGTCAGACAAATCGATACCAAATCTAATACCAATTGTGATATCGATTAAATTTTACGCCTGGTTCGTAATTCGAGATATAATGTGCCACCAATAAAAATAGGATAATTAGTAAATTTCACTTCTTAAAGTCGTAAATAATCCTATGAAAATGAAAATTTTACCCTAACTTTCATGACATTGCTGCGTTTTAGCTATAGTGATCTGAGGTGTGATAATAGTACTAAAGGTTCACCTTCGCAAGGATTTCTCGTGCCTCCGGAGGCATGGATGCACACACACACTCATACTCACAGACAAGTATTTACAGAAACATTTAAAACCCGAACGGACACTTAAATTTATTATTCGAATATAACTCAGTCGTATGTATCACAAAAAAAAAACCAATCATATACTAATTAAACGTAACATGACGCCTGTAATCCCCGAAGGGGGTAGGCAGAAGAGTGTAGTAGACTCCCATGTTTCACCAGTTACGTGTAAGTCCCATGGAATAGGTGGTGAGCGTATTGCTATACACCGGGCACAGATCCAGACTCCGAGTCACTATTAGAAATTCTTACTTAGAAAAATCCAACAATACCTGACCCAGGACCTCCCGATCGCCAATCGTGCTTGCAACCGCTCAACCAACGAAGTAGTCGTATACTAATTAGTACAGTATTATAATGATATCTGTATTATGTCTTGAGCAAATGTAAATAACTTTGAAATTATAATATTTCTTATCCTTTAATTATATCTCGAGTTATGATTTTGGTGACAGTAACGTCTTCGAGAGCATTTCGCTCGCGTCAAAGCCTCTGAGTTATCTCTCGGGTGTCTCAAGGTATTTCTACGGTATCTTGGGCATTTCTCTTGTACATCTGCGGTCTCCGAAGTGTTTCTCAGGTATATAAGGCATATCTCTCGATATATCTGCGGTTTTTGAGATATCTCTCGGGGTATCCAAGGTGCGTGTCGGGCATTTGATGTGTCTCACTGGTATCCTTACAAAAAGCACCTTAGCGTGTGAAAAATAGTTGAAAACGATTTATTGACTAGTAATTGTGTGTATTACTATATTATAATGATATATTTAGTTGCAAAGATTTTTTGATGTTTCGAATAAATTTGTGTACGTATTTGAGTATACACAAAAAAAATTGATGACCTGTTTTATATTTTTTAATAATTTGAAATATATTGTAACTCGTTTTTGTGTTAGCACCTTCCAAATAAGGTTTTGTGAAATGTTTTATTTGTAGTGTTTATTATATGTAATATTTTTTTATTTGCAAACTAAATTCATTTTGAACAAGAAACCCGTTAACGATCACAAATTTAATTTAATTTTGAAAGATGTTCCACATGAGTAAGAAACCCATTAGCGATTTGGATGTTTCGATCAATTCTTATTTGCGTGTTGAATGATACCAAAGAACAGCAACGTTTGGATTGAAAAAAAAATCTTATCGAATTCTATATAATTTACATTAATTCAGTTTAAAAATCGTGAATCATTTTTGGTAATGAACGTGGGGGGAACGAAAGTATGCTTTTTCTTGGAACACATCTCTATTTATTTGAATACCATGTTGAATGTTATATCATTTTGCGATATTATTTTTACAGTTTGTAATTGACCTTTTCATACCTATAACCGTACGCCAAAGATTCTCCCGAGCGTTGAACGGCATAGTCACCAATATTTAGTACAAGTAACGAATTATTTGCCCTCATCTGTAATTTAATTCATTACTCACGCGTGGCGGAGCGGTGTTTTGACTGTTGTGTAAAAGAAGGGAGACAGATCAGCAATTTTTTTTATTTTTTTTTAATTTTGCGATTATTTTATTATTCAGCTATATTGGTTTATGCTTTCGGGTATTACAAGTGAATATATATTAAACACTACATTTAAAATAATAATATGTTAAATTAATTTAAAACAGCCAAAAACCACGCGCACCGACATTGTGCGATGTTACATTTTCTAGCAGTACATAATTATATGCATATTTATATATTTGTATATATTTTAAGTTCAAATTCGTTCTTTGCAACGGCCGCACTGCGACGGACCTTGATTTATAGGTAGTTGCATTGTCAGCATAGATGGCGCCACTCGCCAAGATCGTTGAGACAGACGGACGAGAGGCGGGTACGTTTAAAATTTAAAGGGGATTTGTAAAATATTGCCTAAGAAATGCACTATGCATATTCATAAGTACATAGAGTCTCCATGAGGGCTCAACTAAATAACTTCATGCTTAGCTTTATTCATACGGGTCAGGCAGGGACGGTCGGGGCGTGCTACTCTTTGATCTATTGACGCACGTTGGTACGCCGACCACTGGAGGATCGTTGGTCTTAGTCTGAAATTAGGCAAGTCTCATCGAGCTCCGAATATAACTTAACCGATCGCTCGCGCCCTCCGAAACATGGTATCGCATGTAAAAACGCTATTGTACCGTACATTTTAGGGTTAGTTGTATATTCGTATACGTTCCCACCCTTTTATCGTTCCACTTTTTAAATACGGGTCTCCTCTCATAATGAGATGGTTAAGCCCATTGTTTGTCACCAAGGTTCGTATACGAATACTTTGTCGCTGGCAATCGAGGTCAGTTGCTATAGGTGTCACCACGCCCGCCGCCAATCGCTCGTTGTTTGGTTTCAGATGTCGATCTAGAGGGTGCGTTTAACATCAGGTGGACAGCGTGTTAACTGACCCCTCAGGCATGGCGACGTATCATAAATAATAATAGTCGCACCCTGGCAGAGAGGATTATTGAATAAGTGCCAATGTCCACCTGTGACATCGACCATTGTGTACGTAGTATCCCCTTGCGACATCACCGTCTGTACGAGGCGAGTTTCTTCTCGTGTTCGATCGTTGGAAAGAACGAATGAGTGGTTACTTTAAAAAAAATCTTCCAAGTCTTAAATAAATTATTTAGGGAGTACATTTCGTTGTAAGCTGTAATGTTCCTAGATTTGTATTTTTTCGTATTTCTTAAGTTCAACAATGGCAAGATATCGGTGCGTCGGCTGCTGTCGCTTGTTTGGCCGGTGTTGTTCTGTTTTTATTTATTTACATTCGGCCGCTTTGTTTTGGCCGCCATTTTTACGATGTCCACATAAGCGTTAGCAACGAAACCGGCCGATACCAGGTCGGTTTCCATTCGCTTTGTTGTTGTAAAACATATTTGTAACTTTTTAATTAGCTGGCAGGAGATATCTGTTTGCAAATAAAGCAAATAATAATTAGTCATTCTTCTAATGGCTTATTTATACGTGTGGTATTAGTTAAAGAATTACGCCCATCCAAATGAAAAAAAGGGATGAAATTGAATTGGAATGATGACATGAGGCATAGTTTTTTTAATATATAAAAATATTACTGTTTATTTTTCAAAATAATCTCCGAACAACACCTGAACAGGTTACTGATTATTCAAGTTTTAATAAAATTCAGTCGCGCGACAGAATTATTTAGAACTAAGAGAAATAATTCCTCGCAAGTCCGAATACGCATTTATTCAAGTTAAATTAAAATTATGGATTAAAAAAAAATTGTTTAACCCGCGGAATATATTTTTAAATGTTGCTTAGCGGTTTCACAGACAACTAAAGACACGTGTGTATTTCTAATTAAATTAATACAATTAATATGGTATCAATAAAATATACAATTATGTTGATACCAAAAATTACAGTAGTTTTTCTTTGTCAACGAAATTTCACGTTATTTAAACAGACGTATAAAACATACGAAATTTCACCAAGAAATTACTTGATTAAAAATCTAAACATGTTTTATATATTTTTTTTTATACTCAATAGGCTAGCTTATATTTTCAAAACATAATTTGCTTGCAATTATTCTAGCAAGTGACAGATATTATTTCAAGTTATACTTTCAGCGTTTTGATCACTTCTATTTCGATGTATTTATTATTATTATTAATGTCAATTTATAATTTTATTATCCAATTATTTTTCATCTTGTACATCTAACTGGCTTTGATCAGGATTTGGTATCATTAGGGTTCGTAGACCTAATCCAATTCCTGTTGCTGATGGTTTTATCATAATGATTTGTGTAAATTGACATCTGTCATATGCTGTAATAAATTTATAAAGCTTAAACCCTAAGTGTTTAATATAGTCTGCATTAGAACTACACGACAGATACAAAAATTGCCGTTTGGGTGCAATGCAATGCCACCAACTGAAAAGCGGCCAAGCAATTTCTATTCACATAGAATAATAATTGCTTGGTCTCTTTTCAGTTTGTGGAGGGCTGAGGATATAGGCTTAAACAACCGAATCTAGGTTTGCCACTGAGTATGTTATAAGTAAAATTGTTTTAAAATTTCAACACCATTTTTTTTTAAACATGTATTGATGAAATTAAATTTAAATGAAAAATACGCACATGTCTTTAGGCGCCTATTAAGTATCGAATTGGGCAATTTTTTTTACGATGAAAAATCTGTTATTTTACCACGACACGGGCGATGTGTGTTGTACTTTTCTTTTTGATCATCTGATATTTTAATTGTAGTATAGGATTATTATTATTATTATTAATATATTTTTTCTTTCTTGGGGTGTATGGAAAAATTTGTATAAATTAGTGATATTTCTTAGAAAGATTTGGAAAGGTAGATTTTAAGTTATGGGGGTGTGATTGTTGCACCCTGTCCAATGGCACTGCGCAAATTTGGGTTCTGTTAGTGATACCAAAAATGATACCAGAAAATTTTTAAAATGAAGAAAAAAATATCGTGACCGTTTTTGAATCTCGACTGAATTCGCAGTTTGAACTGTTTATTGTTTATGGTTTTATGGAATTTAATAGGGATTTGTAAATAAAATCAACTTTGTCGCGCGCGGTGGGGTGGGTACAGGATTTTTTCAATTTCCTTTTTTGAAAATTTTTGCGCGATCCCCGGTCGCGTTTACGGGTTATATCAAAAATTTTTTAGCGAAATTTTACACTAATTGGACCCAAAAATTGTAAAAAAAGCGGCGTTGAATAAATATTAGTATTTAAGAGGATTTAGTATAACTGAAATAAAAAAAATAGATTTCCACGAGATGGAAGATTTGCAACAATTTTTAAAAATATGAAAATAATTTAATTACTTCTTTTTTATTATTTAATCATTGAATTTTAAAAAATATGTGTAGTGTGAGGTTGTATGTTGATTTTTAAGGTATATTATTATTATTAATTGATTAATTAATTATTTTCTTTCATTTTGTGAATTAGGTAAATGAATTATTTTTAATTTTCGTGTATGTTTATATACTTACATAAATAGTTATTATATATTAAAATATTGGTCGTTTTATTTAATAATGTTCCTTTGTGTGGTGGAGGTGCTTCCAGAGGCTGGGGGCTAAATGGGAAGGTCTACCTTGATAGGTATCATGAAGAAGTTACTCCAAAGCAGGGTGAACTGATCACTTAACACTAGTTTACAGTAGGTATTGAATACACTTTTTAGATGTGAAAGGGTAGAAAAAACTCACTTTTTAACGACTTTTTAGTCGTTAAACTGACAATTCTGTGGCTACAAGGACAACTATGATAAAGTATTAAATTATATTATATTCAATAAAGCATGAAACACCCGAACAACTTCCATTCGAAAGAAGGTACGAGTTACGCTTTTTTTTTCGACTCAAAAGGATGACACGTTAGCCGACATGTCACGTTAGGTGAAAAGGGGGGCAAAGGCTCGGGCAGATTTATTACAAAATAAAACAATGTCACTGACTTTAAGTCTTAAGTGAACTTAAGTATTTAAACTTTTACGAAAAAGTACTTTATGACAAGAATGTGAAATACTCTTTTATAGTGTTCCTTTCGTTGTTGCAACATTCAATAAATGAATAAATAATGTGGCGAGTGTATAAGGGTCTTTGTGTTCCACATCGCATGCAAGCACCACGTGCGCGGTTCCCACGCGTGTTCAAACAAATCATATCAGTAACGTGATTTAATAAACAGGCGGCTTAATATTTTACTTAGTACGGTTAGAGAGCGAAGTATTGTCAAAGAATTTGTTTCTGTCTTAAAAATATATATTTGAGTCATTTAATAACAAAGGCGTTAGATTTCATAAAAAACGAAAAATTTATATGTACGTATATGACGAGATATATGTAAACTATTGTAAGGATACTATTACAGAATATATGAACAACATTTCAACTTCTTTAAACCGCTTAACCGCTTACTGGGTTTGTTGTAAAGTTCTATTTAATATTGATTCTGGGATACTGCCGTATTTGTTACCTAATGTATCGCTCCACAAAAACTATGTTCATAGATTAAGAAAAATAACGTTAATACTTCAATTTTGACAGAAATGGATATTGCCGCCTTTTATATTATATGACTCATTTGTTTCGTGTTTTAATACCAACATATTAATATTTTGTTTCGTAAATTAATGAGAGAAGTCATTTATAGTTAAAATTTAAAAAGTATTATTGAGTTCTGTAATTGGATTTTTTAAATTAATAATTCCCTCGGAAAGGTGGAATCTTATATTCCAAATGCTTTGTACATACATATAAAGAAATTTAAGGCACTGCCTAACTTAATATATTTTGTAAAGCCAATAAAGATTTTATCATTATTACATTCATCATTAATCTGTCTAAGTCAACTGCTAGACATAGGTCTTCCCTAATGTGTTTATCCCATAACATCCATGCTGGGTGGGTTGGGATCACAAAGCATGTCTTTTCGCACAGCCTACGCTGCTGCCAGTCGGCGCCAGGGTATGTAGCCGTGGTAGGTAGTGTGCTTTACGAAGATCAGGAGGTCGGCAGAGCCTCCTACCTCAACATTATATAAGCTTTACTACACGACAGTACATTTAACGTATTGTGGCTATTACGGAACCTTGCGTTTTGTTTAAGCACAATTCAGTATTTCGTCTTAATAATTCAACCCGGTAATAACAGGGTGGATAAGGGTGCAGCCACAGTGGGCAAGCAGTCGCGAGTTTCGTATAATAATCGATCTATTTGTCATTCCGCTGTTGGAATATGGGTCTCCTCTCGTATTGAGAAGGTTAAGGCCATAGTCTGCCACGTTGACCAATGCGGGTTGGCAGAGTTCACACACCTTTTAATTTTTTTTTGTCAATTCTCAGGTTTCTAATCTACTCTAACAGATCTTTATAGTTTTAAACGGTAAGTAGTAAATATCAAAACTGACGAAAACACTAAATATGCAGGTTTCAATTAGCCATCTTAATTTACACATTTAAATTAAGTAAGTATGTAATCAAGTAGGTACATTTAAGTTTCGTAAGTACAGTAATCTAATGGAGAACTACATATTTATGGCGCTCGTAATGGAGACTATGGGACCGTGGTTTTCTGACACAAGAAAGCTTAAATGTCGGAAATGTTGAACAAGCTTATCCTTGTCTCTGGAGACCAAAGAGCTTGTAGTTGCGTCGCACAGAGGCTTGGCCTTATATTTCAGCGAAGTAATGCTGTCAGTGTTACAGGGATATTTTAGATGATTTTTTTTATACTATAATTGTACAGGTATATTTACTAAGACAATATTATACAATATGTAAATAATGTAAACTAGTTTAAAATAAGAAATTATGATCATATTTAATTAGGTACATGCACATATGTAGTTAGAAAAGAAAAAAGAAATAGTTAAAAACAATAGTGTCGCTGTTACCTAAAGATTCTTTTCTATGATTTTGACAACCTGTTCTGGAGTGGAGACCATATTTTGACAAACGTAGCGTAGGGCGTCATCCAGCCTGTGGAGTCACAAGGCACGAAACGTGTCTGGCAGCGATTGGAGACGAAGGGCTGAGGATCGACCTCAGTAGTGTACTGTTGGACTGGTCTGTGTTCAGCAGCAGACTGAAACATGCCTATATTTATGAAATTATTGAATTTTTTTTGCTATATTTTGAATTTGCTATCTGTGGGTACTTTATAGATACCCTGTAACGGATTTGGCGTGACGAGATCATAATAATTATTATTTGATCAATCCCCATAAACTATATGTATTCAATAATAAGACTGCCTCGTTGGCCGAATGGTTGCAAGTGCGACTGGCGATCGGAACGTCCTCGTTTAAAATCCCGGGTCAGGCACTAATTTAGGATTTCTAGTAGTGTTTCGGAGTCTGGATCTGTGTCCAGTGCCATACTGGACACAGATCACCACCTATTCCATGAGACGTAAACGTAACTGGTGAAACGTGGGAGTATACTGTACTCCTCTGCCTACCCCTTCGGTTATTACAGGAGTGATTTACGTTTAATGATAAGTTCGCGTTAAGCTAGAATCTCACCTGGTGGACAATCAGATGCAGCTTAGAATGTAGCACGCTCACCTGCTCATTGCCTATTTACTCTTGTCCTGAATAAGTATAGGTTATAAGTACGATTGAAACCGGCAGAGAGTTTCATTCGCAGTCTGCAGCAGAAACAACTCGCTTCCTCCAATTATTGTCGCTAAACGCTTTTACTATAACCATGGTCGTTTTATTTATGGTCGTCATTTTACTGTAACGTGCTTTGAATATGTAAGTCATTAGTATTCTTCGTCATATATGCCGTTCGTCCGTAACACTATCAGACAAGATTTTAAGTATAGGTATACAGTCACGTAACAATTTTTATTTCTAATAAAAACAAATCATTTTAATATTAACAGTTAAAAGTCCATGTTTATATACCTACGAGTAGAAGAAGTTAAAAATATATTTAAAAAACCGATATACGTAAATATTTAGGGTATATGAGTATAAAAATTATATTATATCACGCTTGTAATCTCCGAAGAGGTAAGTAGGGGAGGCACTTTATCATTTACCTTTTACTTTACTGCTGCCATGGACTAGTTTGGGAGATTTTTTCAGGCTTAAGTTTTAAGCAGATTTAAACTTACTTAATTTTCATTCAAATCCTATCATATTTACTATCACCGAGAGTTTTTGTTTCTCCTTTGAAAACGGCAATGACTATTTAGACCTCTTGTCCCACCACGCTGGCCAAATTCTGGTTCCTAGGCTTCACAACCCTTTGTGAATAGCGTTATGTTACGTTTATTTTGTATTTGTTTGACTTAAATAATGTTATTTAATCTTGTCATTATTATTCATACGTTTTTTTGTTAATTCTCATCTATTAATGGAAATTGTTTTAATTTATTTATACTTAATCTCTGTTATATCTATCACGCACAAAAAAATTAATAAAAAAAAAATAATAATCGACCCATTAGTCATTCCACTGTTGGAATATGGG
>DWEE01003503.1:0-10444 GCA_018245755.1 Parelbella macleannani
AGATATGCCCAGCCCATTGCCACTTCAGCGAGCTAATCCTTTGAGCTATGTCGCTACCTACATGTCCGATTTAATTGAACTTTTCATCAATATGAGTACTCTTTGTTACGATAATCTTGTTTCGTTCTTTGATTACAATATGTAGATTGAAAAATCGTTAACAAGAAAAAGTAAAATAGGATTACAATTGCGGATATGATAAGGGCAAAGGAAAACTACGTTACTTGCAACTAAATCCGTACTTGGACGATTTTGTAAAACCGACTAACTAATATGTATTAGTTCAAGTATTTCTTGTTGCAAGCTGCGCGCAGTCAGACGGCTCCAACTCGGAGCCCAGCGACGGGTGAAATTACGATGGACGAAAAACGCCCCAAACGGCCGGGGCAATTTGTCTTAAGTGGGTAAAACAGTGAAATATCTAGCAAGTTCCGTGGCGCATTAAAGTTTGGACCCTTTCGATGCGAAGGACGCAGGGTTGTCTCACTATGATTGTCACTGCTAAGATTTTTGAAATAAACTTCAACATACATTTGGTACTTATAAATAACGTTTTAACGGATTTTTTCGATTCATATCCAGATAAAATACATCACTACAAAATCACTATAAAAGTTTTAAAATAATAACGAAATACAAACATTATCTTGCAGAAGTTTATATTGACTCCCTAAATATAATTATATTACTAATACAGGAAATGTTACATTTATAATAGCCAATATATAATATTATATTACAGGTCGTTGGTTTAAAATCACTAAAATTAATGTCGTAAGTTTTTTTTGCGTATGCGACAACCCTACATGATGTCCAGCAGTAGTTCCTCGCGACTTTTCGAGGTGTCGACGCGATCCGCTTTTTTAATGAATTCGTTAAGTTTCAGCTGCGCTTGTGCTGTTAATTATGAACATACTGAGCGGAAGGGCTAATTATACGATTTAATAAATTTAATTAGTAAAACATTCACGTATATAGCAAGAAATTTTGAGCTAATATAACCTTAATTTTATTATTAGAGGCTGTGTCGGTTTATTTTATATATAGGATAAAGATACTGAAGGATTTGTAAAAATCAATTTAATTCGCAAGTTATCTATCCTTTTCGAGAAGTACGTACCCGTCTTATTTAATTGAGGTTTTATTGCAGTAACCCAGATGCAGCGTGCGCACTGTTGCATTCACCATATAGAACCAACAACTGTACGTCAACGTGCGAGCTTTGTATTGCGGTTTGTGAGTAATAACACACCTAGTTCATTTCTCAATACTATTTAAAGTTCCACTTGTAGCGGAGACGATTGTGATAATTAATAAAAAGTTCCCAGTGTCGGCATCTGAAATCTAGCAACTTATTCAAAGGGACGGGTGTGTTAACATCATAAGTTACATTATCAGATAAAGTCCTCTATTCATTTGATTGCAATTAATGAGAGTTACATAAAAAACTCACTGTCTAGTCCCATATTATGATCTTATTAAGTCGTCAGGCTAGGAACTTCAAGTAGCCGGCAGAGATTTGCGTGCCAAATATTTCTATCCTTACAGACCCTTGGCATAGTTCTTCTACATTTAACACATCCTTTGTACACGAACTCTGTCTTCTGAGACTTTTGATTCAAGAAAATTTTGTCTTGATCTGCCTCGGCACCTGCGTTCGCATAGTACATATTTTATACATATTTTGTCACTCCATCTGCCATTCTTTCTACGTGTCTGACCATTCGTAGCTAGGCAGTTTTCAATGTTAAATGTTATGTAACAACAAGTATTAGTATAATAATAAGACAACGACAGTGCATATCTCCGCTTTTTTCTCTAGGTGTACCGAGAGTATATGAGTTGAATAAGGAGGACGAAATTGATAAATTGAATTCGTGCATATAATTATGTATGTACCTTATATAATTCTATGTCAATCATTTAGCACCTACACTGATGCGGCGGTGTAAATATATTATTCATGATTTTTTTGAATCTAAGTAAGCGAGGGGGCCGCACACGTCAAAGACTTCCGTACGAAGTCAGACAATGATCTCGTTAGCGCCGTAAGCCTTGAATGAATAAAAAGGGAGACATTGAACGGAATTCATCTCTTTTTGATTCGAAACACGTTATTACGTACAAATCAGACGAAAGGCCGCTTTGTTTGATGTCAAATACACGTTATGATTTCGCGTAATGTTGGAAAATTAATAGCGTACACCATTTGAAAAGAATTGTGTATTCAACTCTCGGGCGAGCATATACGAGTTGAGCGGCTTTGTGATAAGCTTCGGTTTTTGTTTGGAGATGAGAGCCACGTCAGCCTGAGCATTATCGGAATTATAAGATTAATGTTTTGTATTCTTCTATAAAATAATTGTTATCTATCGATATCGACCCCACACTAGATCAGCGTGGTATATTATGGGCCAAGCTGTTTGCACTCGTCGTATAGCCCCATATACAGCTGTGCGACGGAAACAATTGTAAAGTAACATAATATCACGCCTGTAAATATAGGGGTTCCCGAAGGAATTGACAAAAGTGGAGTGCACTCCTACGACTCACCTGTTATCTTAAATTACAGAATATATTTAATAGTGTACGTAGTATTTTTTGTAAAAACAATTATAATACATATACATAATTATGTACGAACATCATAAAAGCTGGCAATGTATATCTTATACTAAAACAGATACATATAACATATATGTGATACAGTCGACGCGGTCCAAAATCTATTTAGTTAAGAATTTTTTATTGGCCTAATACTTATTGTTAGTTATAGACCCCTCTGGGGGTAAAATAACATAGCAAAGAAAACATTCGATAAGATGTTTTTTGAAACAATAAATATGGGCGCGTCAAGCACAATCTCTGTTACATATTTAAAGTATCTAATAATTTATCATGTTTATACGCAAGAATGTAACATTCATGTTATATAATATATTTAATGTTCTTGCCTCAGGTTAATATTATTATAAGATCGAAGAGGTGCTCAGATCGTTAAGCGATTCGTTGTAGCACTGGTAATCATTGTTATTGGAACAATTTGTTACGAGTCTTCGTTAAGAATTTGAATCATCAATTAATATATTTATACATTCGCATCATGCTGTCGTTACTATGGCAGTTTACATTTAGGCTATTTACAATTAGGTCAAATACTCTTTAGGCTCCTTTCCGTTGTGAGCTGAAAGAGTCATGATTGAATAAACTCCTCACCTGTATAGCGGTATGCCGGCGTCATCGCGGAACCAAAACACCATGTACACCTTGTCATTGGCGGCAGTGCCCAAGTCGCAGGGGAACTGCGCCACCATGCCCTCCACCGCCTGCACGTCCACTGTGCGGACTCCAGCTGAAACAAACACCTTTTATTACTAATGGTAGCGAAACATTCTCATCTCTACGTAAAACCCAAGAAATTGTTATTACGTGTATCGGAGTACAGATCAGTTTTATACTCCCCATAATAAAACATGATCATAGTGTCTATCGTATCTATCATGGCTATGTTTTGTTAATATTCATGTCTGTGATCCCTGAAGGGTTAGGCAGAAAAATGTAGTACGCTCCTAGAAGTACCTGTGATATTCCAAGTAACACAAATCCAGTAACTAACTAAGTTACTAATAGAAAATTTTAATTTTAAAAAACTAATAGTACCCGACCCGTGAATCAAACTTAGGCTAGACTTAGATTGGCAGTTGCACTTGCAACCACTAGAACAACGAGGCAAATAATTATTAATTGCTTAATTATTTGTTTAATTTTTGGCCACATTCTGTATAATCTGTAGTTGCGGCTGGGCCTGGAACGCAACATTGAATATAATATAACAGTTCTATCGATAAGTAAAGAACTTTAATTTACAAAGATATTACAACTCACTATTAGAGTCTACAACCCTTAGGAAACTCTCTTTCGGGGTCAGCTATGTCTAATGCGTAGGCTGTGTGGCAAGTGCTTTTTATGTAATCGTTTGCAGAGACATTTCTTTGAGTGATTGTAGGCAGCGCATTTAGTACAACGGTGATCTCACCACACATTGTATTTTCGGATAATTACAATAACAACAGCAACATAATAATTTATTTAATTATGTAAATTAAATAAAAATGGGTATTTCCATTATAATAATGAATTTTGAACATTTTATATGTAGTACAAGTATTTCTGTCCCTTGCAAGAAATCATATAAAAAATTCTAGTGGAAACACTCAGCCCAAATTGGACAGCGACGTCGAATAGGTGTACAGGATTAGTAGATTTGACGTCGGTGGTCCGAACATAAGTTACGTTAGAATTTACTCGACCTTCACATTATCACAACATAACCTCTTCACGTTCCAGTTAGACCACTCGAACAGCCCTCGGGAGGGCAACACACAATAATACACGCGTCAAGGGCCCATTAGTATGATAACGACATACGGAAGTTCTAGCTTCGAGATCCCGGGAGCGGGGGAAGGGTCGGGCCCAGCGCCTCGCAACTACGAGTGTAACACAATATTATTAGATAGATCGTAACAGTAGTTTATGTTCGCGGAACGAGCGTAAATTATTTAATAGTCTATTAACT
This sequence comes from Parelbella macleannani, assembly GCA_018245755.1. Classification (NCBI taxonomy): domain Eukaryota; kingdom Metazoa; phylum Arthropoda; class Insecta; order Lepidoptera; family Hesperiidae; genus Parelbella; species Parelbella macleannani. Next base: position 4,577 of record DWEE01003503.1, read on the forward strand.
GAACTGGATGCGTTCGTGCGCCTTAAGAGCTGACGCACTGCGAACTATCTGATTAAGTACACCGTCACTGTCAACGTTTGAATGAATAATCGTCACGGACAAACGTTTTTGAAAAAAACTATTTAGTGCCTGTTACATGGTCAATCTTCTTTATGAGATGTACTACATACATTAAACCTTGTCGATGAACAACATAAGCATTTCAAAAAAGTTTATTGACCGAGATTCTTATAACTTGACCAGTCTTGCCTGACGCAGGTATGTGTTTCCTCGCTAATATACCCGCTGAAAATCTTTGGCAGCGGTTGCAATCTAAAACCTGAGTACAGTTTGAAGGTCAAAAATAGAAATTCTTAGTAAAAATAAGTCGAAAGTGGAACAATTTTCACGGTCGAAACCAGTATGCAAGCATGAATAAAGTGATACCTAAATGATGAATGTAGAAGAAGTCCGTCAGTTTGTAAAGGTAAAGATATCAGGCATTCCGTGCTCTCTGCCAACGTCACAAGAGATCTGGCGTGTGATATCAATAATATTAAGAGTTAAATAGTAAAAAATTGGAAAGTTCTGTAACGGTTTGTCGATGTTTGTATAAATATATTGAACACGGAAACATTGTGCTCTGTTACCGTACGGTGTGGATGTGTTCAGTGGGCCTATTTAACACTGGGGAACAATGACGCGCCACGGTATACGTTCGGGCTGCAGTCGGAGCGTGTCATTGTACACCGCATCGTTCATTTCCGGTTGCACGCCGGAAATTTCCGTATCGATCACAAATTTAAATTTAATAACGCTATTGCAATATTTTCGCGAGCGCCGTTGTGACCCCACGTTAACGCCGGGGACAAGCTTCGCATTGTTCGCGTGCAAATGAGCACAACGCACGGCCGACGCAAATTAACGTCGAAAACATTTCACTCGTTCGCGAGTTATATTAATTGGCATGTAATGAAGAACGGTACGCGACGCACCGCTTTTATTTAAGCTTTATAATTCTGAACTCAAATATCGGTTACGTACCTACTTCAGTTTCCTGCATATGTAGTTTACTACAATCGACCCCTTAACTTTCCGCATAATAACAGATCGGTATCGTTACCTAGTAGTTTTTATTAGACTTGTAGTCAGTTGTCGTTTAGTAGTAGTGTCATACATTCTAAAGTTTCCTACTTGAAATCTTGAGCGAGTCAAAGTACAATATATCAGTCAATATCAGTCAATTTCCGAATAAAGAGATAATGGAGCCTTCAACTACTTTCTGCTTCCGTATTAGGCTTCTATTTTGAGAACTTTTCCGCCTTGTTATCCTGGTAATGGCCCTCGACGCGAAATAATATTCATACATTATATTCTCTTCTCCTATTTCTTTCTTGGAATTACCTTATTCAGTATTACTGCAACATTATATTATTCTCTTATACGAATAGAAAATAACGTTTGTGGTAGATGAAAGAAGGAATAGAATATATGATTACGTGTGGGCCTACGCTGATTAACTAAAACCCGTCATTGACAAAACGGCCTACGAAACAGTATTTTCCTTCGTAACCTTTCATGGCCTTTTATCGTCCTGACAAATTCGTTTGAAAAATGTAACGTATATTTTCAATTGGCGCTCAAAATTCACCGGCCGCCGCGACGGAATAACGAAGGTTGACAGGTGGGAATTATTATTAGGCCCGCGCATCCGACGATAGCTCACGGAGTGCCCGCGACGAGCTCCGGCGAGGTGTCGGCTGCAAAATTGCCTATCTCCGCTTTCCACTCCAATACAAAGCTTGTCGGTTCACGCTATCATGTGTCTATGGAACAATGATCAATCCGTGTCCCTAAAGCGTTTTGCAAAATTCCATTTTAGTCATGACTGCTGTTGACATATACATACATCTGTATGTTCAATCTGCACTTGGCCTACGTAGCACTATGGCCTTAATCTTCTTCATTCTTAAAGGTGACCAGTATTCAACAGTCAAACGATGACAGGATTGGTGATAATATTATTACATGTACTTTATTTCAGGATTCTTGCCGGCTACAGACGTGACAATCTTCTACCGCTTTTTCTGTTTTTATCAAAATCGTCACAGATGTTCGTCTAGTGGTAGGACTCTTGACCTAAACCCTTTTTAAGATGTCTCCGATTTGATCGCAATTCGTATAAGTAGGTCTATCTCTCTCAACACTGCCATACACACACACTAAATCTGTAACGTAATCAGTTCTAAATTAAAACATTACTGTGGTATGCCTACATAATTTTAATGGACTTACATTTGAACGAGGCTTTTCCAACTCCAAAATACTAAAATATCTCACGTGTCGGTTTCGTAAAACAAAAGGTAATAAATATTTCTCTTCAAATTTTCTCAGCACTCAGTGATTTGAGGATGAAATATTATGAGCAATCCACCATCCTCTGTTGTGGCGAAGACCTCCAAATGTAGCGCGGTATTGTATATTCGGAGCATTGTTCCTTTAATCACAATCTGCTTCTGTAGGCCCAATATTAATTATCCTCACGAGCGATTTGATTGTCTTATTGGGATGTGGAGGCTCGCTCTGGTGGTTCCGCAGCGCTTAATACAATTAACTGTGATTACGTTAGCTATCTTAAAGTTTTGTACCTGGTTGTGAGTTCGTTGTTCAATTGATTATTGTCTAGCTCACAATTACAATTTCATAATTACATTAGATATTGTTGTGATTTTGACTGTGGACTACTTAAAAGCCTTGTGAGATTAGAAAATACATGCGTTTCGGGAATTAACAGAGATTCTGTAGTAGATAATGGTATACATACATCAATACAAATATTTTCGTCTAACCTATCGCTGTTTTACAAGAGATCTGTGTCCAATAATGGGGCATAAAAACAGTGGCCGTTACCTGCCCAAGTATGTCAGAAAATAATAATTGTCGTTACGTCGTTACTCTAGGTCCCTTATAGGGTATACAGAGCAGAGAAAACCAAATATATCTTTCCTTACAGATGTGACGTATCATATTACATCGTAATATGAAGTGTATTATTGTAATATAGGTCTTTTTAGCTCGTTCAGTACATGTCCTTTTAATCGCAGACAAAACTGTGTTGACGTAACTCAGAAAAAGAGTAAGATACAGCTTCGTATCTAGTTGGTTAGAGACGGCAACCCACAATAGTATTAGTGTAAACGAAACGTAAATGAAAAACAGTATTTTAGTGTTCGAGTACATTTGTTAGACTCATAGAAGTTACAGTACCTGTACAAAATATTGTTATGAGGGAAGAGCAGAGGTAAGGTAGCGGTTCGGATTTTAGGTTCTACTCTAGGAAGTGGGATTCTAAGCCTGGAACTTACCGCCCTCATTGCACAGTTATAAGTTTTTTAAAATCAAAAGTTGTAAAGAATGAAAGAAATGGTCAAACATGAATCTATGCAGCAATTGGTTCTTCATGACTGATACTAAGATGTTTAAAGTATTCCTATCTACACTCGGCTAAGGTGGTTGATAACTAGTTTTGGATCTTCTCTTTACGTGATAAAACCCGCTTCCGGAAGTAGAACAATAAATCTCTTGATGATGCTTAGCAAAATTTTGAAAAGTTTATGATGATATAATTGCAATAATAAACTTATTTTTTTCTATTTGCGTCACTCAGCGGAATATGTTACGTAGTCTTTACTAGTCTATGACTAAAATGTCTAACCCAATGTCACCTATGTTTGTGGATTTTACCATCCTATAATATGTATATATACATACATATACCTTTTTTTAAATTGCTTAATCTGCTGAAGAGAACCTCAAATAAACATTGAGAGCGTGCAGTCCTGCAATTTTCTAAATGCAAATGAACCGCATTCGCCATTAACATTAGGTAGGCTGCATGCTCGTTCGCTGCTGTCTGCAGCATTAGTCACTGTCATCAGTAAGGCTGTATCGATTTTTGTTTGTTGCGTCGCCATGTTATTTCAGCCTCCAATATATACAATTTATTGCTTCCCCCGCCCCGGCGGTCTGCGGGGCGGTGTTCGCAATAATATTTTTAATCGTTTATGGAATTCTTTTTCAGATCCGCTCGCTTTTTTGTTTGGATTTTATTTCGATATTGTAATTTTGTTTCTCTTTTATTTTCCATTCGCTGTATGCACTGCCAACTCGCATTTTGCATATTGTTTGCAAAGCCCTCAAAGCGCGTGTCACATAGAACTTTACAAACAACATTATTTGTGTTGTGTTCGACCTAACAGTTAGAAAAATGGTAACATAGTTTCATGTTCTTGTAACGAAAAAGTTATTTACTGTTCACTGAGATTAGTAATAGGATGTCTGCAGGAACATTGTGTATTAAAGAACATTATGATCGTTAAATATTTTTTCGCAAAGATGATTTGTTAGGTTCAAGTGAACCCAAAACAACAATTTTGGGAAATTTTGATATATTGAGGAGCGTCATTAAATGTACGCAGTGCTGAACCCATCAAAATGGTGACCCCGCAATCAATCAAACGCTTAGAGAGTTGGAGAGATTTGGGCATATTAGGGGTTAATCTTTAGTGCGATATCATCGACATCCATCTTCATTATACAGCATCCAACATTTCAAAAGGTTAAAAAACTAGACATCACATTTAGTCATTAGACAAAATCGAAAAGTTTATTATCGAGTTGATTTTGCATCAGTGTATAGTACTACTATAGTGTTGTACATTTTCCTTCTTTGAACGACAGACAGAAGCGAACGGGCAGCCTACAACGAGTGAACGCTCTCGCATAGAGACGTCGCGGGAATAGCGCAGTTAACTATGGTCGACAAGTCGAGTTAGTAGACAAATAAGTTGAGACAAGATTTCAACACAAATGTAGCACATACTGCCGGCCGCGGCAGCACTGCGAGCTACCTTTATACGACGCTCATATTTAAAAGTTTGTTTCTGTACTCCCTGTTTACTTCAGCTGAGAATCCACTAGTCCCTGGTTTTATTAATTTCGTAATGTGCTAAGACATTTTTGACGAAAGGACTTCGTGAAATTAAATTCACATCACTTGATATTTATCTAATCAACTTATCAGCTGTTACAACAAACTTATAGTTTATTAATTTTAGATTTTGGCACGTTGAGAAAAAATATACAGAAACAGAAAAAAACTCAATGACCCTTAAATAACAAGCTGCTTTACCTAAATACCTGAACTCAAGCAGTTTCCTGTAATGTAGTGAACTCAATTAATCCACTAAATAACTATAATTACATATACCTATCTTACGACTATGACTTCGCAGCCGGCTGAGCCCAGTTACCACTCCGTCAGTGCAAAGCTACTTACAGTTGGTAGTTATACTCTAGGTATCCTTACTTCTTACATCCTTACTCTTAAAATATAACAAGCTTTCATGGTACTCAGAAAATAAACACGTCAGCAGACACTTAAAAGTCGCAAAGAGGCACCTGGAGTCGGAGTCCTCGTTCTTCTCTGTCATCGATAAGGCACGGACGACATTATTACATTCATCTTACATTTAAATATTTCTCTGTCAAATGATATCTTATAATTCTCATCGAAAAGATAGGCTGAGTGGTGTAGTACATTTCCACACTTACGAGTATCTACAAGTTACTTTAGAATGTCCCATCATGGAACAGATCGAAAACCTATTTCGATAATAATTTGGAAATAATAGTCATTCTGAAGAATAAGCCTTGGTATTTCGGACACGTATCAGAAGAAATATTTATGTAAAACATTGTCATTGTCAACTGTTGTATTGTTCCTCTCAGAACGAGAAGGCTGTTGATCTGGTCAAGTGGGTTGTTCACTGTACTTGCGTTGGAGAACATTATGAAGAACGTTAAGCTGTGCAGAATTATTTACACTGT
>DWEE01003504.1:0-10444 GCA_018245755.1 Parelbella macleannani
TGTAAAATATGTAACATAACATTACTTCTGTAATTCCCAATGAGTTTGGCAGAGAAATGTAGTAAGTACACTGCTAACAGTACACCAGTTATATTTACATCCATAGTTACATGTGATAGGGTGTGAGCCTAGCGCCATAAGCAGGGTCTGAATAAAAAATCTGAACCACTACTAGGAATATAAATAGAAATAAATAAATAATATGTTGCCATAATTAGGCTAAAGTTGTTTCATGTCATAATTGTATGTGTATCAGTGTTTGTGTATTACGAGTTGTATGTGTAATTAAAATAATGCAGCATGTGTAATTAAAATAATGCAAAAAACTGGTCAGTGAAGGTGGCTGAATTTTTTACTGTAACATTTGTAAATTTGTAATATTTATCATATAAAAATGGAAACCAAGTTATTAAATAACAAAGGAATGCAATTATTATGAGAATTTCTCATATTTATTACTATCTTTACCTTTAGGATATAAGCTTCAAGGTGTTGAGACAAATGCATACAATATGCCGCACATCTATCAACCAGGATGGTCCATGGAAGCTACAGCAGATTCAGGATGCAGCTAACCACCTCCAGCAAGCTATAGGCTATATTGATAACGTTGATAAGCACTATGTATTTAGGTGAGTCTGTCATAACATTTATTAATTATAGAAATCTGATATGATGCAATATCTCAGTTTGTAGAAGTGAAACAGCTTAGTCAAAATCTAATGTAACAGGAAGGAAACCCTTACTGAGTTCCTCATCATCATCATCATCAGCCTACTTCCATCCACTGCTGGACATAAACCTCTCCAATGGCACGCCACTGAGCTGGATCTCCAGCTCTTCACATCCAACCACTGCCAGCCAATGCGTATATCGTCACTCCACCTAGCTGGAGGGCGTCCCACGCTACATTTGCCAAGTCGCGATCTCCACTCCAGAACACGTCTGTTCCAGCGGCTATCGGTTCTGCGACAGATGTGATCAGCCCACTGCCACTTTAACTTGCTAACCCTTTGGGCTATGTCTATAAGTTTGGTTTTCTGTCGGATCGCCTCATTTCTCATGCAATCCTTTAGAGAGACGCCGAGCATAGCCCTTTCCATAGCTCCCTGAGCGACCTTAAATCGGTGGACCAGTCGTACCGTCAGTGTCCACGTCTCGGCTCCGTACGTCATGACAGGCAGGACGCACTCATTAAAGAGTTTTGTCTTTAGGCTTTGTGGTATGGGTGACGAAAAGACTTGACGAAGTTTCCTATATGCTATTGCAATCTTATAATATTTACTGATATATACTCGATACTTTTATATTAAATTTTTAATTTTGTTGCATGTTTTAGTAAATATAACAGTAGGTATCACAAATTATTATTTTATAGATGCTCAGAAGAGGTGTTGCACATAATTCAGTGTTTGCTCGGATCCTTACAACGAGCGCGCACCGCTTTAGTACTGCCTAAGAAAAAGACTATTGACGAACTTATGAAAAGTAGGAATATGGTATGTAAATAATTTTCTTTCATATGAAATATTTAAAATATTATTTATATAGCTAACGTAACATGCCTAAAATTTTTAAGGATACACATTCTATTTTCCGTATATTTGTGTTAGTATGGGAAACCAGTGACCTAAAACTTGATTTTTACGGCATTACCAGCCTTTGATATCACCGCTTTAGAATAAAAAATAAAAAAAATTGTCGATCAAAGATTTTGTTGGCCATCTAAGGTTATAATAGTGTATTCTTTAACGATAAGAAGCTTTATTTGTATAACTATTATTTTAAACGTCCTATGTAAATATATTATCGATAATTTACTACACCATGTTAGTAACACACGTGCTAATGATAGATAATAATAAATGGTAGTGAGATAATGTTAAAAGCATCAGCAAGCAAGCTAGACAGTTGCCAATAAATGTAGAACTTGTTTTAGATAATCGGATTCGTTATATTTTTACCTACTATTAGTTATTTACTTGAGAAATGAACGATAATAATACTTAATAGGACATTTTTTCGGAATTATGACCGTGGTTATGTTGTCTAAAAAGTAATGACATGAGAACCTTCCTTTGTTTATTTTGTTTTTGTACATTAGACAGTAAATTCTAAACAAGCCTTCAGCCGAATGTAGAAATGAATCACTTCTCGAAGGTATTAATTGCAAGGAACCACCAGTAAAGATTAACTTTTTTAATCTAATCAATATAATTATTATGACTGTTATGATAATCATAATTTTTTATTGTCATGGTGACATCATTCACGTAACAAGGTTACGTCACGTCTGTACTTCCCCGAACACCTAAGCAGAGGAATTCAGTTCACTCCCACGTTTCGCTAGTTACGTTATAGATCTCATGATGGAAAAGGGGTTGAGCCGTTTGCTCGGGCACAAATCCAGATTCCGAGCTAGGAATTTCAAGTTAGAAAAACACAATAATACCCGACTTCGAGATCGAACACAGCATTTCTCGCTCGGCAGCAGAGCTTGCAGCAACTCTATCAACAACTCATTAAATATGTATCAATTATTTTATTAGTATGTTGAGGAGTAATATTTTTGACCATGTACCTTGTTTTGTGACAATTCTATTTTGACATAGGTATCAGTTGCTAACTCATTCACTCACAGATGGTTTAGGTAGCCAATGTCAGCACATCAAGTGGTTAAAAAACCTTATATATTTATATCCAATGTCATCTTGTCATCCAGTGAGATTAGATCACTATTTAATACAAGTCTGAATGCCTCAGGTCTTATAACAAGCTAAGGAAAGGCATATATTATTTGTTATATATTACATAATATATGCCTTTCCTCAGCAACACAATATATTGAAGTGATGGCTGATCTGCCATTACTTTGGGCTTTACTTAATGGCTAACACCAATAACATTTAGATCTATGCATCATTATATTTTAATATGATTAAAATTTAAAATACTTTTACAGAAAGCCCTCTCCCCGAACCTACCAGAAGATTTAGCTATATCATTTTACATACAGTCACATAAGCTGATATTTGTGTCATACCAACTCAGTTCAGTGCATGGTACTATGCGCATAGACTCTTGTCAAGCAGATTGTACTGTTCCTTGGCTAAGTGATGTGCTGTTCATGTTGACTGCAGCTCTGCATATGTGTCAGCAGTTGAAGGATAAGGTGAGTTAAGAAATCATGTCAACATTATTTAGTATAAAAAAATGTTTGTAACAACTTTAGCAACATTAACTGTATCTCTTGAGTGTTGATCAAAAAACACTGGCTCAAGAGTAGGCATCTATTCAGAGCTACAGTTTATATCAAGTGATCAGTTAATTTATGTAAATTAATATTGTCTATTGCTCTACATATTTTTTTAACTAAATTATTTTCTTTAACTGTCAATTTTTTTTGTCATTTGGTCAAAGATAAGATTAGTATAGTGTTTACCTTCAGTACGATTACAACAGATAGCTGTGTAACCAGCATAAACTTTATACACATTGCCTTGAAATCTGTGTATTACCTACTTTAAAGTTCAAAAATAAAAAAAAAACAGTCAAAAAAGTTTCTCAATTGTTAATTGTTCATTGAGGATAGAAGTGTAGTTGCATATTAATCCATTAGGATGACCTCCATAATTACATTCTAGTATGTGAATAGGTTACAGGAAAAAGTGAGATAAAGTTTATTTTAAATAAAGTAATTTGCATTGAATTTATTACAAGGTTTTGTTATGTGGAAAGATACACATACAAAGAACAAAAAATATATACATAATATACTGGCTCAACTGAGATTATTTAAGTGACACACTTATCAGTATTAGTGAATCTTTTGTGATTTTATTTGCATGGTTGATGTTGATTTATATATGAAGACTAGTAATTGATTCTACAAGTTCTCTGACATTATCTTGATGTGAGGTTGGGGCACTGATAAGATTTCGGCAATTATAAAATCTACAGTAGTATCTGATTACTAAGTGATAAAAGCAATATAGATAACATGAATGTTCAGTAACACATTAATATTATTAAATGTATACATTGTCAAATTGTTATAGACAGATATTTATCTTTATTAGGTATTACAAATGATTATTTTACATGAATCATTTTTGACAATCGCTTTATTCATTCTTCCAGCTGTGTGTCTTCTCACAGTACAAAGATTTCACCGTTGGATCAAGATCTGCATCAATGGTACTGAACTAAGTCACAAATCTCTAGAACATCTTTCAACACCAAAATGTACAATTGAACGCTAACTATTTAAACTATAAAGTATTTTTTCAGTTATCTCTAAAAACTTTGGAATAGTCCTTTTGTTTTATGACAAGTTTGTTTATGTTACATAGCTTTATATACCTTTTATGTATTTTAATTTGATTAGTTACTATTTCTTTATTTGGTGTTGACAGAAGTATCTAGGTATAAGCTACAAATAATTATATTGTACTCCTATGTGTATTTATTTAATAACAGTTATCAAGTCCATTGTTGATATTCTTGTTGACTATGTTGTAACATTTGTAATATAATGTGTAGATAATGTGTATAAACTAATATTTAGATTTATAAAAAGTAAGAAAGATATACACACAGCTATATAACTTGTATTTCATTATATTCATATTCAGACTCGGCTACTGTGAGTCAGATTGTAAGTTGCTCATCATAAACGGAAAAATACGTTTTGAAGTTCTTTTTGCTGTCACATATCCATTTCATATTTATTGTAATGAAAAATTACATGTGATTTAAAATATATCTGTACCAAATGTTGTAATTCCGATTAGTTATTTCCAAAATGTTTAGTCATCTATTATCTATTGTAATTTTATTATCACCTGTTACCTGTTGATGTTCTAAATATACGTAATGTATAAGTAACTATAGATGTTATATAAAATAAGTTGCTCCCTATATTGCACACACATCATTTGAAACCATTTTAGCAGTAATATTCACTTTCACGATTAGTTATAGAATCTGGCTGAGTCTTGGTAATCTATGTTCAGTATTCATTATTCTGTATAAAACTGGTCAAAATGTGGTTCTTTGTCCGTAAAATATTTGATTTCTATGTAATGTTGTTGAAAAAATATTTTTAGGTAGGTACAACGAAATTTATGGGTTTTGTTCCTACAGCATTTCTTATATACACGTATTTAAAATAATTCTTTGTTTACGAGGAATATACTATTATACATTAATACGACCTTGAAATACGTATAATGCGTAACAAATACTAGTGTTTCTAGCCTATAAAGTATAAATACAGTACTATTACAAAACTAAATTGAAACATTTTTCAAATAGGTATTTAGAAAAATTGAGTTTATATATCATATTAGGTATATTTTATTTATAGCACAAAAAATAAGAGGCTACTTTCGATTACAGCTTGTTTAAATATCCTTACCCGCTAACTAGTGTCATTTTGCCTTTTGTCAAAATCACTTGATGTATAGGAAAAAACGTATACATACATTCTTTTGAGGTATACGTACCGTACTATAAAATCTGTTCTGAAGTTATTACAATAAAACATAAAAAACTTCAAAAATAATAACAGTAAAGTCTGATTTGCTTGGCATGATTTTGCCATGAATGTGAAAGGAGCACCGCAGGTATGCAAGGATAGGAATATTTGGCACTCCGTGCTCTTTGTCTACCCCGTAAGGGACTTGGCGTGAAGATATGTATGTCTGTTGATTTACATGGGTTGTTAATGTATTTGTTTTATTCAATGTATATTGTCGATCAACAAACTGAATGTTGATTCGTTCTAACGGTACCCACTGTGCGTTCATCAGACGTAACAATTCAAAAACGAGCGTGTAAAAGTATTTTAGTATTACAAACATAACGAAAATTGTTTCCTGAAATTATTGTAGGTATATTTATTCTGTTACTTAGTATGGGATAGATCTGAGCGTATATTAGTTTTATTTAAGAGAAATCAAAGTAGCACTTTGTATGTTTATGAGAAGATTACATTGTTCTTGTATGTTCTGTAAAGAAAGACGGTACGAAATATTGCTCGTATTTTATCTCTTTAATTTATATATTGCCCACAAAAATTATAATCTTAAATTCTGAAAATATGTCCTCTTGTTATAATATTGAATTTAAATGTTCCGTAGTGCTGTTACATGAAAACTTTGGACTTCAGTTTGGCCACAAGTTCTATAGCACGGCTTAGATAATTGCCCAGCGAGAAGCGGCGTGAGGAACCTTAGTATGATACAGCCTCTTTTTTGGTTGTCGTTTGCATTGGCAACTCGTTTTTGGGTCGGTTTTTGTACACCATGCGCAGATGAGATAAGATCTCCCAGGATAGAGAAGGTCATTGAATAATTTGTTTTACATGAGAAATATTATTTATTTCTGACCGTTTTTAACTTTTAACTGTTGTAAGAAAACACTATTATTTTGTTTTCACAGCTTACGACGGTGCCACAGTAATGAAGAAATATAAGCTAATGTTCTAAAAATTACTCTGTGATATACGCATTATGTGAATAAGAGTATGTAGGATGTACCTACTTTTGTTTCTCGGCCTCTATTCCATCTCTCGCTCCCTAGACGTGATATAGCTCTCGCGGTCATACAATAAGTATGTTTTATTGTAAAATAATGCCACTAGAAGGCAAATATCTAAAGAATGGAATGGAAATTAGCATTAGTCCTATAATTTTTATGTATATTCCTTTGAAGGAAAATACCCAAAGATTCGTTCCATTTAAATGCATTTAAAATCGGGATAAATGTAAAGAATTGTTCTTATATTGTTTCATAACTATCTCATTATATGATTTGTATGTCAGAAATGTTATTAATTGAATTGTATTAAAATTATTCCTAATTTAATTAGTTTCCTTTATATTTTGGCAATTTTTAAAACAAAGCGAGCTAACATCATCTCGATGTACCTCGTTTTGTGTAACGGGCCCGTAAAATTTTAAACTGTCACTGAACATGTAGGTACAAGAAAGCTGTATAACTTTATTTTAAGTGTTAAAAAATAGAGGTGCGTTTCCAATCAGTAAAAAACTAATCAGTCATGTCGTGTCCTTTCTAGTTTGCCATCATTATTAGAATTTTGCTTATTACCTTGAATATTGTTAATCCTGTAACAATTATTAAATATTGCACATTACATTTTTATGTAACAATATTGGAGAAAAATGTGATAGTAATTTTAAGAAATAGTAATCGACCATCACATTCTCGGTGTCGTGTCGTTTTCGAATTTATAATGCGTTCCATTGTAGCTTACATGTATTGATTTTTGCGATATAGGTACGTAGTATTACGTCGAAAATAAAGAAACGTGACGTCTACGTTGTAAAATTCCCATGTTTAAAGTAACATGCGTCTAGGTTGTAAAGTTACCCTGTTTAAAGTAACGTGACGTTATGTTGTAAAATTGAACTGTTAAAGTAGCATGACGTCTTATCACATCCGCAGGATCTTGACCGAGTTAACAGGCACCTAAACTAAAAATTTATGAAACACCTTTTATGTATGTTTCAAATGGCACTATGAATACGACACTTGTACTAAATTTTGGAATTGGATATTAAAGTTAAAATCTATATTACACGCACTCTAATGTAGATCAAATTGTAGCACTTTCGGAAGTCTTTCAGTAGTGATATATTGTGGTAATCCTTATACTTATTCTGCTTTAAAATATTTACTCGCGTACCTAATAATAAGTTATATAACGTCAATCTTAGTGAGTGCCGCTATTTTTATAGTAAGAGTGTAAAATTAATTTGTGTTATAAATGTTTGTTCTAATGTACATGTAAATCGTACAGTAAAAATGCGTATTGATGTTTTTGATTGTGAAGCAATGACCACTTTATTTAACATATTCGACAATAAAATGATAATCTAGTATTTAAAAATTAGGTAGTCTAAAGACTAACTATATTGCATAAACAGTTATTGTGGTCGTGTTATATTTAAATAAATTGAAATGCTGTTACATATTCTGTATTTTATTTCTTTATATACCTTTAAAAACCGTAAGTTATATTGTGCAGTTTAAATGGTATATATTTAAAAAAAAGTAAAGTCATATAACGCGCATTGAAATAGGAATTTTCCTAGGTATTAAAATATTTTACTAGTCTGCTACAAATGTTTATAATATAGTGAATGATCCGGTTCGAAATAAGAATTTTAAGAAATCTGCCGTATTGGGTGGAGTTACCAAAAGATACATTTCAGGTATATAAATTGTACGTACAGGTCTAGTAGACGTTATAAAACGAAGTTTTTCCACAATAAAAATTTTAATATTCAAGAGATAGGACGGTTGCTTAATAAAACCGGCTAAAGTAATATTATACTTATAAATATGTGAATGTGATGAAAATGTTCTCGCGATGTCTGATAAAGTACAAGTGCGTTTTCGTTGCGGTCACTTTTCTTTTGATAATCGTTAGTGGCTGGGTTTAGAACAATAAAGGTCCTTTATTAAAGTCTTAAGGCTTATCTTGTTCCTCACAAATGGATTGTGGGACTATAAATGGAAATCACACATGTGTAACAAAAAAGAAGTTGACTGACAACATTGAACGTCAATGTCAAGTGGACAGTAACATGACGGAGGAGAAGATTTATTTATTTTTTAAACTAAGTATTCATGTTCATGTTTTGATCTCAAATGTTTTGTTTTGTTTATAATTGTTTAAAGTTTAAATTGCAGTGTATATTAAATGCCTTTTAAGCTATGGCTTTCAGAATTCTAGGGTGGTTTGGATTAATTTCTATAATAACCATTGCGTTACTTGGTTTTGGACTGTACCTAACAATAGTAACTTTTATCGTTTCGTTTATACTTGGGTAAGTAAATAGGGTGGATACTGTAATTAATGATAGAGTGCAACGATCTCAACATAGTTCTAACCGTATTATTGTTTCTAGTGTGACTACAATACTCTATCTTAATTTCGATCGTAAGCAAATTTTCTCTGCTGACATAGACTGTTTGGAAGATCCGTTACAGCAGACAAATTTTTCTATACAATCCTCTAAGGTAGGTCAATGTCTATTTATATTGGTCATTACTTAAATAGTTTTTAGATTATCCTGTGTTATCAAATTAACCCATACTGAGAAGTATACTACATGAAATCACAGGAAATCATTAACATTTAATCAGTAACATTTTACACTCTCTAGGGGAGGCCTATGTTCAACAGTGGACAGCTATAGGCTGCTGATGATGATGATGATGAATAACATTTTAATTATAAATAAGTTGTCAGTTACTATCAAATTTTCATTATTGATTTCTTTCTTCAGGGAGTGGTTATCACTAAATAAAAACAAACATTGTTCTGTCAAAAATTGTTATTATATGGATGCGGGAACATGGACACCAACAGATGAATAAGCATAATGTATAAGATATTTTAAATAATACTTTAATGGCTGCATACTGTTTTTAGGTACTAGAATTATTTCAAAATGATTCTCCATTGCCCAAGTTTGACAGTAGGATCACAGGCAGTGAGACTGTTGATTCTTTTCTCAATGAAATTATATCAATCATCATAGGTGACTATGTGACACCATGGTATGAGATATTGACTGATGATCAAGAGTTTACTTCACATGCAATAAAGAAGTTGGTGGTGTCTGCAGGAGCTAATATTGCCAATAGGTAAGTTGTACATAGATATATATTATATTACTAGTAATTGACTGTAATTGCCTATATGGTTCAGTGTTTGCAAGCTCAAATCTAGAACACAGTTGATTGTTGAGTTGGGCAAAGTGTTATTTGTTTCTACCACCTTGAAATTCCCAGTAGTCGCACAGAGTTTACATGCCTGGTGCCTGGTGTATGTCAATAGGTTTACCTTCTATTTCATGGTGGGCAATATAAAATTACTGGTAAGAAAAGTGGAAGTATGCGGCTACCTCTTCAGGGAAATACAGGCATGATGTTATGTTATGTCAGATTACTCTAGTACTAGATGGACTACTAAATTAACATGTTTAAATTTTTTGCTTATACATACATAAACTACAGAGTAAAAAGTGTTGACTGGATTCACCTTCTATCAACAAAATTTCCCGAAGAGCTAACAATGCACTTAAAGTTATTCAAGCAATCAAGAGTTAGACTGAAACACATACAGTTGGTGAATGCCAAGGAACTTGCTAATGGGAATACAAGGCAGAGTCCAAAGAAACAAACTGAGGAAAAGAAAACTCATAGGCGGAATAAAAGTGATACAGATATTTCTTGGCCGACAGGTACTGTCATATTATTTTCTTTATCTGTATATTAATATGTGAAGCAAAAATGTTGTACCACTTTTTACAAAAATCGAGGGAACTGAGGAGTATGAAATTTGGCACACTTATAGTTTATATAGAGAAGGAGTGCAGAATGCTAATCTTTTTTAAAAACAATGCAT
>DWEE01003505.1:0-10443 GCA_018245755.1 Parelbella macleannani
ATCACAACTATAATTATTTACGTTTTATATCTTTCCCTATATTATAATTAACAAATATTAAAAAAACGAATATGTTAAGATGTGTAATACAAAAATAGTAACATAACAACATATAGGGAAGGTACTGTCTTTCAAGCCACGGCTCATACTTTTCTGGAAGTCAGGGCTCCCTGCTTGAAATGTAACATAATTATGATGGCCAATAAATCATTATTTTATTATAATGAACTGTTAGTTAATTCAGCGTCAACTCACGGGGTCGGTGGTGAACAGCAGTTGGCGGTACTTGCGGCGGTTCTCCTCGGTGTTCTCCACTCCGATGTCCTGGAGACGCTTGCCCATGGTCGCTATAAGAAAAAATGCATGGTTGATTATCATATTAAAAATAATTTCTAGTCACTTTCGATTGGGTAGGTTGTGCAAATGAGACACAATAAAACGATCTTTAAAGAACTCAAAGGGGAGAAACTGATAACTAAATAGCGACATTGAGATAAATTAATTACACGTAACATCGCGCTTGTAATCCCTGAAGAGGCAGACAGGGTGTAGCACACTCCCCACGTCCCACAATGTACTAAGTGGTGAGTCGGGCATAGATCCAGACGCCGAGTCACTACTAAGAATTTCTATTAGAAAATTTAAGTTAGAAATATCCAATAGTACCCGACCCGGGACTCGAACTCATTACCTCCCGAGCAGCAGTCGATCTTGCAACTACTCGACCAATGGGGTATTCATTTACAAATAAATATGGACCTATTCAACTACAAGACCTTTCGCCTCGCTTTGAACCCAAACTAAATTACTTTTCGAAAGCATAGCTTGCTAATAATATAAAACACATTTCTCAATGAAATTATCATTTCCATTTATTCAAATATTTCAAAATAACTATCGAGTCATGGGGAGTCAGAGGTCTCCGAAAATTATGAACGTAAAAGAAGCACATCAGGTCTGTTAGGATACGAGATATTTGGCATTCTGTGCTCTCTGTTCGCCCGGAAAAAACCAGGCGTGATGGTTTAAGAATATAAAAAAAAATCGCATCAATCTGCGTCATTATCTTCTATTGTAACACTGATATTGATTCTTTTAAGAATGTCACTGTCAAGAACTTTGATCAACACTAATCTGCCGAAATTACAAGGTTATTATAATATTCTTGATAAGATTATCATTCCAAAGGTTTATCGATCTATATTCAGTCGTCTTTTCTTCGACTGGAATAAATTTATTATATGTGCAGTGACTAGCTGTGCCCGGCGGTATCGCCCGCCTATAAATTCATATACCTACATAATCCGTGTTTTCTGTCTACCCCGTAAGGGACTTGGCGTGATATGTATGTTCATATAACTAAAATAATTTTAGTCATGTATTTCGTAAGTCGTAGATCCTAGATTAGTATCTTGTAGTACATAGATTCTATAGACAAAGGCTTTGTTTTCATAGACTTTCATAACCTTTTCTCCCTTATGTCACTATTTAACCGGTTAATTTAAAAAAAAAAATCTGAACAATATGTCACTTTCTAGAGTTCTAGGCGCCCTCAAGTTTGTTGTGAATGTCACGTATTTATTGCAAGTTCGACTTTGGAATGTCACCAGCGTAGCGTTATTCATCTGTGATAGAAACGGTGATTCAATTTACTAATCCAGTGTACATACACCTTTATGAACAAATTTATAATTTTGTACGTTCTCCTTGTGTCAAGTGACTTTCCAGGAATGGATTGTTGGCGCGATGTCATTGTCATCTGTCAGCAACGGAGATCTCAGAATATACTCGCGTCTTCGGAATATCCAGCAGCAGAATAGGTACAAATACATATGTTAACTTACACAAAGTAATGCATGATTCTTACCGGTGGACTCATCAGCGGCCAGAATACCTTTGCCGGGAGCGACGATCGCTTCGGCGATCTTCTTCAACTCCTCCTGCAGTTCGGGGGTGGGGTACTGGAAGTAGGTAGTCATGGTTGCTGCAACAAAATTGATCGGTTAGTTGAGAATAAAATGACTTCCAAACATGACAGAAAAACCGATATATTTGTTTTGGACATACAAGGGTCTTACTGCTGCCACATCATCATCTATTTAAATGACAGTGCTATTGTTGAAATAAAAAAAAGGTAATCAAATATGTTTCATGCATGTTGTTGCGGTTATATGAAATTTGACACGACTATCTAAGCACTGTGACCAATTAAGAATTTAGCAAAGAAATTTCACAAACCCATTATGCATGTACATGCAATATGTTGAAATGAGAATTAATTTTTAAATGTTATAATCAGGTTTATAAGATGCTGATTAGGACAAAAAAGCATGATATATAACAATATGAATCCTATTCGAAAATAACTGGATTTTCTATGACCTATAAAAAATTGTGAGTAATTGAAGTAGCAGAATATTAAACTTATACTATGACCAGACTTATATCTTTAAAAAATCCAGTTTATTAGGATTATTCTTAAACACTCAGCAGGATTATTTTGTCTCTTTCTTTAATATTTTAAATACCAAAAGAAACAGTATGAAACTAAAAACAGTGCAATGAATAAAGCAATGTTATTTTTCAAATCAATAAGATATTCCACTTTGCAATCTATTAATCAAATAAAAATGAAGTAAAAAAAAAGATCTGAACACATTTTTTTACCAAGGCAAGTGTACACTGAACAAGACTCCAATTAAAACTGATCTAGTCCATGAAGCCCAAATGAAAAACAAATGTGTTTAATTTAAATCTGTTCAAGTAGTGACTCCTATTAAAGTGATTAGCCATTTTCTTATCTGTGCACATGACAAACAAAACTATACTACTAAATCATACTTATGACTAAATCATTTTTTATTCGATCTTTGTAAGTTATTATGAAATCGTCATTAGAAATTACAATATAACATTTATAGAGATTCTTTTAATAATGTCAATTATATCAGCATATCTAAGTCCACTGTTGGACATAGGCTTCCCCTAATGAGCACCATCGCGCCCTATCCTCGGGGCAGAAACCCCTCATAAATATGCACCAACAAAATTGGCCCCCAAATCCCAGCCACCCTGCTATTACTGGTTACGGTAGGGGACACAGTAACGACAGGCAAAGAGGTGCTAAGAATCACCGGACTAAAGTCGTTTAATTGATATACATATATTGAAACCTACATAGGCCTGTCTAAGCACAGCTGAATGCCCTGGCTACCTATGGGCAACAGTGTAGGTGCTAGAAGCTGTGCCATGTGATCAACTAAATTTATCCAGAGTGAGCAAATTACAGTCAAATACCTCTCAGGGGAGGCTTATGTTCAGGACTTCGACAATGTTACATCAATTGTTTAATATCATTAAATATCTAACTATGTTTTCTTTTAATTTTTATCAGACTACATTCTATTTAGTTGTGCAACTTTAATTAAATTTTAATCATCCCGACAAACTTGATTCACCTATCATAATGGCATTGGAAATATGTGAATTGAGTCAAATGTTGGTTATTAAAACCTGTTTCACACCAAACAACTTTTACAACATGGTGGGTGTGTCATACATGATTATCTTGCTTAGTTTTTAATATCTTGACACACCTCTGTTTATCAGACATTAAAGGTTACAATAATAGTATTTTGTGATAATTTAAATTGACTCTTGAAATAGTATAGTATTAATTACCAGCCTATGTAATAATGACACTACCCAAGGAGTTTTGTGGCACAATCACCATGCTGGGCAGGGGGATTAATGATCGGAGTGCTCGAGATTTTAGATGCAGCAACGCTGATGTTCATTGCTGCCTTTGCCATTTTGTGTAGCTAGCTTTGAGATGGTTATCCAGCCTTCGGTCGGCTATATTACCTGGTTACCTGGCACCTAAGTGGTGCAGCAGAGAAAATGACCACACTCTGTGATCCCAAACCTACACGCACAGCAAGGGATTATGGTCAAATCTATGGGGAGATCTATCTCCAGCGGTAGACTTTATTAGACCAACTGATGATGACAATATACCTTTAAGTTTAATAGAATATATATGGTAGAACATACATTTAGTTCGTTGGTGGCATATACTCTGTTCAGGACTGTAGGACTCATAGTTTCTGTTAGTGTCAGTGCTCAATAAGAATGCCAATTAGTATTAGCTGGTTATACTTTAGAAAAAGGACCAATGTAAGTATAAGTTCAGATAGAAATAGTTTACATTTGCCCTGTTCAAGCTTTGCCTAGGACAAATCGGTACTCTTCCGTACTTCAAATGGACCTCTAGTGGACTATTACCTGTGGTTGGCGATGAAAGGTGTACACTTTTAGAAGATAACACATATTCTTATAATAACAATTACTTCATGACATAAATAGTTAGTCCTATAGCATGGATGTCCAATCGCCATATTATGTGAACTGTATACATTTCCTACTACTATAAGTAAAATATTTCTCAGACCTTTTGTTCCAAAGCCTGGCATCCATCCTGATTCGGGTGGCCCTTTCTTCCCTTTTTTGCCTTTAGGTGGCATTTTTTAATATTTAAATTTTCACTTATAAATTAATTATCTTCATACTCGACATTGTAAAATGTTATTACCAAAATAAACTCACCAATAGATCTTTCAAATCCGTCAAACCATGAAATATGGCAAGTTTGAATTTGGAAGTTTATTGTCAAATCTGACATGATTAAATAAGACTACATAATTAAATAGTGATGTGCGCGTAAAATCATTTGAAATTCAAGGTCAATGTTATTTAAAAGACAAAGATATTTTCAACTTTTGAATTGACGCTGTTGTACGGCTGACCTTTAAGGTCAATTTCAGGTCGAAATCATAAAGTAATTCAGTGTGAATTGTTCCAACGTTATTAATAAATACGAATTCATTTGTAATACATGTTCAATTGAATGTCTTCAGAAAATAAGAGTGAAAAATCAAGAATAGAATACTTCTATTCCAAATAGGTGACCGTGACCTTGAGAGGTCATTATTAACAACACGTCACAAACGTGATACTTCCTACAATAGTTTAATTATATTTAACTCTCATACATACATATCCAATAGGAAAAGTGTTGGATGGGCATCAAATATTCTAAATAAATTGGCTCTAATTAATGAGCTTTTACTTTCATAGGAACTACGCCTTATACATAAAACTTTATATAACCATCTTAATGTAAATGTATAGTAGCACATTTATTTATGAAAGTGAAATTCACTAGAAAGGTCAAATTTATTGTGTAAGTTAAATACCTAAAAGGTACGACAAACAGTAAATTATATACAATATTATTTACTCCAATTCTCTATAAAACACTTTTAAGTAAAAACATTATTAATAGCATTACACTTTTGAGTTAATAATACGTAAAATAAAATCGATTCTCATGATTGGTAATTAAATTAATATTACATCACTATTACTCGAAACTAACCAAAAATGCGTTGAAATTGTAATCGTTTTATTGTAATGAATTAAGACAAATCAGTTATGAAGCGAAAAATATTAAAAATAATACTTACATTTTTATTTAAGAAATGGAGGAGCAAAGGGGCACTCCGGATCTAGGGTTCAGCACAACTGTCAAAATTGTCTTGCTTTAGGAGCGGACACGAATAAAGGTCATTTGAAGGTCTGATAATAACGCAACCATTGCCTGTGCTGTTTTACCAACATTACTTACCGCCATCTATAAAAAAATCACATAAACTTTTAAGAATTGTGAAATCTCTTTGATGCTTATATAATTAGACACGAGATGGCACTGTTTACGAGTACAATATAATGTAAATAGTTTCAATAGTTTTACTATTTTATAAGAGATAGCGCTGTTACTAATATGAATTATCTTCGCTAACGCCATCTGATGTAAATATTTGGAAACATTTACATAGCAACGATTGTTTGAAGTTAATTCGTGAATTGAACTAAAACACTAGTTACAATAATTTATTGTTCTTAAGAGATGGCGCTGTTACTAATAAGAAATATCTCTGCTCTCGCCATCTGATGTGAAATTTTAGAAATATTTTACATTTCACATCTGTATGAACATATTCATGAATAAACAGTTATTTTACTAGTTACAATAGTTTTACTGTCTTACAAGAGATAGCGTTGTTACTATTATAAATTTCCGCTCTCGCCATCTGCTGTAAATTTTTGGAAATATTTACATACATATCAACGATTGTTTGTGGTTGAAACAGGAATAATGCACAAAACACTATGTTACAATAGATTGACTGTTTTATATATGATGGCACTACTAGTAATATGAATTATTGCTCGCTAACCTTATCTGTTGTAAGCGTTACGAATTTTTTACTAATATAAATTGTCTCTGCGCTCGCCATCTTATGTAATTTTTTTTTTATATTTCTTTTATACCTAGTTGATCTTGAGAAAAAGGGTAATAAAATAAGTGACACTGTTTTTATGTATAAGAGCATGAGATGTAAATTTATCTAGGCGCAAGGTAGTGCGCTTATACAAGGTTTGTACCAATTTTACCAGTGTATAAAATGTTACTGGAAACATTTCAGTGCTTTCCCTTCTACCATAACTTCGTAATCGTTCCAAGCAAAGGCATACCTATATGTGGATGACATTTATAATATTAACTTCATTTCATTACCTACCCGTTATGTTTGTTGAACTAAGAGATCAATTAATTGCTTATATTTCACCCTTTATTCGCTCTTAACTTCGCTGTACTTATTTGACTTAACAAGTATTTCACTGATTTGTGTGATATTAATAAAGAGTAAATTTAAAAAAAATATTTCACACCGTTATCGGACTCATTAAATTTATCTAAAGTCAACGACATTTTGTTATCGCCTGCTTATTACATCATTAGTCAAGACGGACATTCGGAACGAGTGCATGACATTTTAATATTTCATCTGTTAAAGTTTTCTTAGGTTCCATTTTATGTCATAATTTAAATTTTGTGATATTATTGTATGTATATTATTATTATTAGTCAAGATAGTCTTTCAGAACAAGTAGTTTTTGACTAGCGTCCCAATTAAGAACTTGCTGATATTATCGTGAGTATATTTTAATTGTTAATTTAAAGGTCATTCAAAAGTAACATTTAATGTAATTTCCAATATGTTACAATTTAATTCTTGATCGTGTATTGATTAAACTTTTTGATAATACCGTGACTACGTTTTGGAAACGGTTATTTGAATTGAGGCGTGTGTTTTACTAATTGCTTACCTGCCTAATTTACAAAAGTTTTGCTCAGGTGGAAAACGCACTTGTGAGGTTGTCCAATCTTAATATGCTAGCAAGTGTTTGCCATCTTAATAGATCATTGATAGCTAATGGCAAGTTTTCTGTCTCGTTTCTGTGCAGGCAAAATAAAGTTAAAGATTATTCCAAGGTAATAATTTCCGACTGTAATCCTTGGTATGCCTCATTATTGACCTAAGAAAACGTACTTTGTGATCCCCAACCAGCATGTTCACGGCGGGAATTTTGGACAAAAATCCCTCAGGGGACGCCTAAGTCCAGAAGTAAACTTGGACAGGTTGTTGCTGTTGGTGATGATTATGATGGTGGGTGATATAACCAAACTCAGTTAAGATGAATCTGTACTCTGTATGATGTGTTTCAGTGTATAATACATGACATTCATGTAAATAAAACATTAGAGTTAAGGTAACACTTTTATTTCTTTCTAATAATCTTTTATGGTTGACATGCTATACAGATTTTAATGAAATTTCGTATAGAAATAGAACGATCGGGGCCCCATCTTGCAATTATTGCGCCACTTTATAGGAGGTTTCTCCAATTATTAGCATTATTAATATTATTATTTATGCAGAAAAATATTCTTTTAGTAAAATGCCAACACACTTCTCGTATCCTCCCAAAGAGCTGCAGGATGAACTGAAGAAGATCGCTGAAGCTATCGTAACACCGGGAAAAGGAATTCTAGCAGTTGACGAAGCTAATGGTTGGTAGATTCATTAATTAAAATCCAATTTCTTAGTTGTTTTGTATGGCATTCATTATCATTATGAACATTATCAGCTTTTGGATGTCCACTGATGGACATAGGCCTTTCCTAATCGGCATTGATCCTTCTGGCATTATTTCGCAAAAATTCCTGGTTATTGAATTGAGATAAGTGTGCGTGTGTACTCCCGCAAGGATACGCATTTAACCACCGAATGTTGTTGAAGCGGTTTGGATTGGAATGAGAAAAAAAATTATCTATAGTTGGATATAGATAGATAACACTTATCTTCGATTGTCAAAAACGCACTATGTACAGATTAGCTCATTCAAATTCGGAGATAGTGGTTTATTCGTAATCGCAAGCCGACCACTGAAACCAGTATAAATGAATAATTATAACTATGTTTATAGGAACCGCTAATTACGATATATCAAGAACAGAATCTTTTCTAATTAAGCATTAAGAGGAAACCATAAGATCTGCATATTACCATATTATTATAAAAAGCCTTTTAAAAACTTAAATCCGCTTAGTCACGATTTATAAAAACATGTTGGAAATTGAAATGATTCACAAAAAAAGACATAACAATTACAACACTCGATGCTGTGATTAAAACGTCTAAATATAGATCCTGCATCACGTGACATAAGGAAAACGTAAATCTCGAATGTTACAATAATATTACAGTTTATCCGCCTATGATACTGTTATGGGCAATATTGCAATAATATATTGTATGCATCACATACAAATATGTGCACGAAATCGCTGTTAATGATTCTTTGAGGATGGATGACCTAATGTGTCGTTTCTTCATACTGCATAATGAGAGAGTTAAGGGATTTAAGAACCTCTTTTTAGTGGATTTGCATTTCGGTGGGCGGTGATCTGTTCTCTAGGTCATCTAGCCGTGAGTTTTAAGCAAGCAACGAAATAAATGGATATGCTTTGTCTCATGCTGTTAGGGCCAGTGTCCAATCTAATTGCAGCAGCGTAGGTAGCGCAGGATTTGTTAAGTTGGCCTCAATCGATCTGGCTAGGGATCAGAAAATCTTACTGTCAGAAGGATACGAGGTAGGTCTAACTCGATTGAATCGAACTCTACAAGACTTGCCACTTTCTTTTTAATCACAGTCTATATATTCTAATATTATTTTTAGTGTTTTAGTTCATACTGCTACGAAAGCGTGTGTTCTTAGTTTTTTTTTAATAATTTTATTTTATTAGTCTTCAAACATAATAAAAAGTATTCGGAAAAAATTTGCGTGCCTATGCTATTTACTTTTTGTATAATAGAATATTTCTGGTTTATTTTTATGGTATAGTTTTTAGAAGTATTTGAATTTGATAATGTATTATTTACTTATAAGTTTAAACAAATCTGCTTATTCAGCAAAAGTTTTTCGAACACGACATGTTCTAGTTCACAATAGGCTCGTCTATTTTGAAGCCGGTTACAAAGTCCAATTACCATAACGTTCTACTTTTAACTTAATATTTGCGTATTTCCAGACGGGATTGGCAAGTTGTTGGCAGCAGTGACTTTGAACAACACAGAAGAGAACAGACGGAGATACCGTCAGCTTCTTTTTACTACTGATGTAAGTATCACGCATCTGTTGCAAGCATGTTTCATTATCATTATTAGCCTGTGTCAGTTCGATCTAATAATTTTATACCGAATTTCAAAAATATCTATTCAGCGGTTTATACAATAACATACAAGAAAAACAGAGTTACTTCCTATCGTTAATAAGATATCTTCACGCCAGGTCCCTTACGGGGCAGGCAGAGAGCACGGAGTGCCAAATATCCCTATCCTTCCACATTCATCAATCTCTTCATACATACACGTCGATTTTGGACACTTCTAACTCCTCCATCAGTCAGAACACGACCTGTTTGGTCGAGATTGATGAGCTTTGGTCTCCCTCGGCACCTACGTCCACCAACATTCGCGTTGTATATCCGGTTCGTCATTCTTACGTCAGGCATTCTTTCAAAATGTCCGAACCATCGAAGTATCGTATCGATAATATTAACATAAATTAAAGCGCTAATATGAATGTCAGTGTTATCTGACAAGCAAGTATGAAGCAGTGAGTCGTCTCTGTACGTTACGTAAATTAAGAGCATTCAAGAACAGGATCCTGAGAGCATGCAGATGATTAGCCCCTGGTGACAAAGAACAGGTAACTTTTGAAATTAATTAACGTGACCTCAAACGGAAATATGTCCCGTGGCTGGTAATGCATGTATCGTCATCCTACCTACACGTAAGTGTGTTGGACGTCATTGGAACAGCAAAAAGTTTGTAGGTATGTCATAGAAAATGTAATAAACATGACACGCGTCATGGCACGTGCGTGGGGTAGTGCGACACATGATGACTTTGTCCAGAAGCCAGTTATAGATAGTGCTTTACACATTTACAATGAACGCCGTAGGTGGTAAGC
>DWEE01003506.1:0-10441 GCA_018245755.1 Parelbella macleannani
AGGCACTATTAGATGCCCTAGCCGACAGGCAGTAGAGTAGAAAGTGCAAAAAGGTTTCTTGAGCAATCCTAACTCGCATGCCCAGAGGAGGTATTACGGGATAAAAACCCCTCAGGTTCGTCACTAACCCGTATGTATCTCTGTCAATCCGTAGTGAAGCAACGTGGTATAATATCCACCAGACCTTACGTTACTTCTAAATACATAGCTCAGTTCCAACAAAAGAAATATATACTTACAAATAAGAAGTTAACATAATATGTATTGTTTAAACAAATATAAAAAACCCACTGACGTGTAACAAACGAACGAATCTTACACATTTCTTCTATTATCAACTATTATTGATTTCGACCTCCATCAAGTGAAATCTTTGAAAACATGAAGTGGGTAACAAAAATACAAGGTTTTGGAAGCAGACCGAGTACTCTTGTGCCAGATTTCCCGCACACTCCCTTGCTCGGGAGGAGCGTTCTCACTTCTAAAACTTTATTATTGCTGTTTAAGGTAGCCCCGCATCAGGGGCGAATGCTAATGATGCTATTCGGCTACCATTTGTTTATTCAGCGTTTCCCTCAAAGAAACTAACGGGTAATAGATAAAATATATTTTTAAATCTTTTCCTTCCTACGGGTATAGAATTTAGATGTAGGAATTTTTGTATCATAAACAATTAACATATTATCGCATTGACACAAGACAATGGATAAGATAAAATTAAAGAGAAGTTACAAAAACATTAAACTCAATGCTCAAAACAGTTTATTACCTATATTTAGATCTATACATATGTAATAGACGTTTCTCGAAGTTTGTAATAAAAAAAGAATGGTTTAACAAAATATATTGAACGTATTTAAAATAAAAGATGATACGACTAATCACAAATGTAGTTTGCGTTAAATTAGTTTTTATGTCTGCATGTCTAGAATTCGGAGTCTGGATCTGTGCCCGATGTATGGCAATAGGCTCACCACCTATTCCATGGGACGTAAGCGTAACTGGTGAAACGTAGGAGTCCACTGCACTCCTCTGCCTACGCCTTCGGAGATTACAGGTGTGATGTTATGTAGTTTTATATCCAAGCAAAGCTTTTATTACGATGTACATAATGCGTAGCCAATGCTCCTAGGTATCTTCGAATTATTTATTACTTTACGATTGGAAGACCCTTCTCATTATATTTTCTACGCTCTTATTATGGAAAAAAATATAAACAAACATACTATTAATTTAAAACGCAGCCTTCGTGATAACCAAGTGGGTACTTCCGTTATTTTATTATCAACGCAAAACTTAAAAACTAATGATTAGTTTGCGTGCACTGCTATTGATTTAGTATCTATGTGGGTAGTATCAAATTGTATCATCAGTTTACGAACCCCCCCTCGCCTGCCCCTCGACTGAACGGTTAATACGGCGCCTGGTGAACGTAATAGCAATTATGGTTATAGGAAACTTATTGGAGAAACAAATGTATTATACAGTACAGTGATGCACAGTACATTAATCACCAGTATTTTGTTATCTTGGAATACGTTCGATGTCCCTTTGAATATTGAATTTTTACATACAGGTACGTACACTTGTTTAGTCTATATTTAGTCATAATATTGTATCTATGGATCTGAGTCCTCGAATGGATTCTTTGATTAGGGGATGTGTGTTGAAACCGTTAAGATGTACTTTATGATTGGAAAATATGAATTATAAATTGAATTAACTGCTTCGTTGGTCGAGCGGTTACAAGCGCGACTGCCGATCCGGAGGTCCTGGGTTCAATCCCGGGTCGGGTGCTATTCGATTTTTCTAATGTAGAATTTCTAGTAGTGACTCGGGATTCCATGAGACCTAAACGTAACTGGTGCAACGTGGGAGTGTACTGCACTCCTTCGCCTACCCCTACGGGCATTACAGGTATGATGTTACGTTTAAACTGACCTAACGCAAGATTCGGGTAACTTTTGGATTAATTACTGCTGGTGAAGAATTTTTACGAGTGCCCGAGATGTACACAAAGTACGTGTTCGCTGGCGACTGGTGATTGACCAGCCGTAAAAAATTTTTTTGTTATATCTGGCTTATTATTTATACGAGTTTCAGTAGTACATGGGATAAAAAAAATTAGCAGTCATCTCATATTTTGATATAACCATAAAAATGCGTTCTAACGTGTAAAATAGCCAAACATAAGCTCTGCCGGGCTGAAACTGAAAAATGAACTCCACATTGTAGATATTTCATCACGCCGGGAAGCACACTTGAATACAGTCCCATATGCAAAATCCTCTATGGCCAGAAGGGAAGCCATCTCGGTAAATTCACCGGGCCCTAAGGAGTTAATGTTTTCATCCATTACCGCGACCGAGCACTTATGAAATTCGTGCCCGCGATCCGAACGAGATTACATGGGCTAGCTGACTTGTTTTCATTGATAGGGATGGCAGTTTTAATTTATTCAATTTATACACAATTATTAAGACAAATATTACCTAACACGTAATGTACTCTATACAATGTAGGTAAATAATATACTTACTGATACAAACAGATTTCAAACATTGAAGAATAACGACATACCGGCCGACTCTTTAACAGACTCGATTTTGTTGCGACTTACCTACTTATGGTAAACAGATATTCCTATAAACACTAAATCACTATACCTATACTTGGTCTAACAAATGCCTATCGATATGTATTGATGAAGCACGTTGCTTCTATAACGAGCATCGTCGCCGCTTACGAAATATTGACAACCCTATTCCTCGGCACTCGTTACCTGTGTGATGGCACCTCAGGCGTTCGTTGCGTCTTACACATCAACCAGTCGCGCCTGACACCTGATTAAACGCCAGCGAGCCCTTATCTTATCCAATTACAGGAAGAAAATGCGGGATGTACATCTCAACGTACAATGGATAAATCGCATGACAGGTTAAACCGTATTTGCTAATGGAATACAGATGTGGAGATGAACAACATTTTGTGGTTCACCAAAATTCCAACACGTTATTTCTGTGCCTTTGACAATAGATACGTATAGATTCAAGTACGTGAAATCGTTAGCAGCCGACATTGTTCATCCATATAAGACATATTCATCGCGGAGATTTATTGTTTTGTTTATGTACCTAAGTTTTGCTTACTCACCTGAAACATACTCTTATAATGAAATGACGGATATTATTTTTTATAACAAAACTCTTTCTCTTCATTCTCATCAAGCCATTTATCGTTCTACTGTTGGACGCAATTCTGCAAAACATTACGCTTACTAAGGATTAAGCTTTGATGTACCGCGCAGACCAAGCAAAAGTAAATAGACGTAAATAGGCTGTTGAGAACACTATCGAAAATTTCAGCCACACGAGATACTTCTTCATGTTTTCGATCATGATCACATTAAATATTTCACTGTTATAAGCGTACATAGCTTGATGAGATTGAAGTAGCTTGTGAGGCACTTATACCTGTCATTGAGTCAAATGAAATGAACAGATTTATACCCAGTGCAACTTAAATATCATTCATTGAAAATCCTCAAAATCTTACAATGTATATTCACGTCTTGACAAATCTGCCACAGTTTAAAAGCAAACAGCCAATAAATAATCCTTAAAAGTTGAATATTATCGAAGGGAGTTAACTGGTTGTTAACTTTGCACCGAGTTGTCTATTTAATTGAACAGACCGGCCGCGGTAATTAAGGAACCTTTACATCTCAATAATAAATAAGGGGACTCTGTTTACGTTGTGGTAGGTTTATTTAGCTTTAATGCAAGAGCAATGTTTATCCAACTATAAACTCTCAACTTATTATGTAAAATGCAGAAGGTTTTGCAATTGTAACCATAATACGATTTTAGTAGCAATAATTAGCAGTTTATAAAACTAACAAGTGAATGACAGGTACACTGTTAGATGACATGGAAACCTCCCGGGAGTGATACTGGGACTTTTATGACTCTGAAATGAAATTCTTATCTAAAATACTGCTTTTACGTAGTAGTAATATTATCTTACAACCACCCCTTTGAGTAATGGGCTAGACAACACAATTACTTAAGATCGAAGGTGAGGCAGGTCAGATCAGGTCAGGAAACGCTGGAAATCGAATATTCTAGGCAATTTGTAACATATTACCTACTACAAAATTGTTTTAGCAAAACGCAAATAATAATTAATCACCAATAGAATATCATAAATGTATGTACCTGTATGTTTAAATTTGACAAATTTTATTTCATATTATGAATAATATTTTAGTCTAGTGATTAGTAACACTGACTGCTAACTGGACGGTTGTGGATTTGTTTAACACCCCGAACAAATGTTTCGTGAGCGCGTGTTTTTATGTCTGGGTGTACAATATACTTTACACGTGTATATGTCAAAATTGGCATATATACGATTGTTTATGTTCTGTCTAAATACCAAAGTACAGGCCAGCACAGTACAGTACTTATCAGTTTGTGATCTCAAACTCAAACGGTCATTCGTGAGTTCCCCCGCTATAAGCAATATTATTATTTCGTAAATATATCGCAAAAAGTAAAAGTTACTAAATATCGAATAAAAGTTATACAAAAACCCACTCGTATTACGTTTTGTTGTGAAGCAAATGTTATAATTTACATATTCTGAATCTAAATTAAAACATGCCGTAAAAATTGGTATACGTATTGGTATAGGAGCAAAAGTAATATTGGTTTATGCCAATACCGTTTCACATAGCTCGATCTACGAACCTTGGCAAAGAAAACAAAACGCAAACTCCATTGGAACATTGAACGATGCTGAATAGAACTAGCAACTGCATCAAAGTTTACTTGCGTAACAAAATAACCTTTCATAATATGATTATTTTATATAACTTTACGGATAGCGGCAAAATTTCAAACATGAGTTCGGCACTCATTGTAATAATTATTATTATTTAATTTATATCGAATGTCAATCAGAGGGACAAAGGAAATTCATTTAAGGGACTTAAATGATTTAAAATTCATTTGTTATAGTCTCCAACGTTGGTGAAGTCGGTTCAATCTGTATATGTACGTCTTGGAGAGTATTACGGGTCGCTAAGTTTCTTTACGATGTTTTTCTTCCGATTTTATAGAAAGTGATTCTTATTCTTGAAAATATACATAAATTAGTTCAATTTAATTGAATTGCTTGGCAACATTCGAATATAGACTCTCAAAGTGGGACTCCCCTACGTACAAAACGTTTATTATTAAAAGTAATTAATTAATTA
Source organism: Parelbella macleannani (assembly GCA_018245755.1). Lineage (NCBI taxonomy): Eukaryota > Metazoa > Arthropoda > Insecta > Lepidoptera > Hesperiidae > Parelbella > Parelbella macleannani. The sequence goes on from DWEE01003506.1 coordinate 5,261, forward strand.
TTTTAACACGCATGAAGAACATTCTTTCTGAGTGTAACGTGATATAGGTATGCTACATGCTAAACAAAACATGGCCGTTGTCCGCTTAAATAAATGCATTTCCCTTCCATTCTTTCCTTTACGTAGATATTTTTCAACGCATACAAAACTCTGGCATAAACCAATAGTGGTTTGCAGCACGATCGAACTTTTATAAAGAAAACACAAAAAGCCGGCCGCGATCGAAATGGAGCACTGACCGGAAGTGACGCTGCAGCTAGATAATAACAGCCCCCAGTCGCGCTCGTGCAGCTTCCGGCGGGGATCGACGGTAATCTTACATGCAGGTAATTTCTAAATAAGAACACGACACCAATGGAGTCGTTTTGCATATTTTTTCAGGTCGATATTTTATACTCACCATTATTTATGACGAGAATGTGACATAACAATTGTAATTATATTTATTATAAAAAAAACACTGCATCACAAACTATTTTGAGCTGTTTGAGTTGTTCTGAAGCGCCCAATTAAGCGTAGAGTGCTAATAACTATCTGTATTACTGGGACTTATTAAGTTCAGATATGTACATATGTCTTCTGTCTACATGTGTGTCTTCGGCTTAGTAATAAATTGTTACCCACCTCCCATGGGCATTGTAATATATTATTTTGTACGTACTGTACTGGTATTATACAATATACAGTAATAATATTATATAACATAACAAATGAAATTCACTTTTAAAATACATAGAACCCAGTCTGGAACATGTCGGATAATGTCACAAAAACACATTATTGAAATCGATCAGGTCGAAAACAAATCGAACTCAGAGTTCTCTGCGCAATAAACTATCATAGTCACTATACTAAAATAATAAAAATTCGGATACTAATATTTGCCACACATAATAACTGCGGTAATGTACTCTAACAGTCCCATTCCTACTTTCCTATTAATACCAATTACTACTAATTATGAAATTGTCTTATAAACAACTAACACTGACTGGTCTAATTAAAATTAATTTAAATATCTAGAATCCCATTCGAAATTGATTGCAAATGATAGACGGTACGAAGAGATATAATATGATCAACTAAAGATACCAGCATATGAACATCCTCTCTACGTATTACGTTGTTCGCGAAACCCTCAATTCGGTGTAGTGACCCCCTCGTTCGGCAAACAGCGGGAGCGACGTGGGACACCTGGGATCGACACTCGAAACACCTTGAGTGCGCTACCAATAACTGGGAGTAATGAAACATAAACTAAAGCGGCAAATATGCTAATAACGTTCTCGCGTTTCAAAGGCGCCCTCTTTTATTCGTAATGTTCGAAATTCCAAATCATTATACATATATAGACCGGTAGTGCAGCACCTTAGATCCCATCTCCTACTCGAGGGTCTGGGATTCCGATAGTAGCAGGCACCTCTAGATGGAGTGATGATATACGCTAAGTGGGCTGGCAGCGTTCGGGTTCAAGGAACTGAAGATCGTCCTCAGTGGCATGCTATTGGAGAGGCCTATGTCCAGCAATATAAGGGAGTAGTTTGATGATGATGATTATGAAGTACTTCTTATACGTGCTTTACAGATTCTTTATCATTCGCTATAAAGAGAAAGGAAAACGCCTGCATGTACCCTACCAGTTTGAATTTATTCCTATATTCTTTATGACAAATTTGTTTAAGGTTACAGGTATACAGGTTACCGCCTTAGCTCTTTTTCTGTCCACGCGGGAGGTCCCTGGCTAATAGTGGAAAGAAAAGGTTGATAGAGATATACCTACTGACACTCGATTGCATTCCGACTTAGTTTAAAACTTCAAAGTATGTTCTTATTGAATTCAATCTAATATTCAATTTCCAAGTACAGATGTATGGCCTTAACAGAACTCGTATATTTCCGTGAGCAGATTTTTTCCTTTCTATAACACTGAAAAAGTATTGGACATATTGTTCATTTTTGTTGTTGTTACAGACAACCAGTTCATTTCATAATTTTTGAATACCTGCATTATATTTAAAAAATATTATAAATATGACCATTTTAGACTGCTGTTTTACACACTTGTAAATTACTACACGCAGTTGTTTCTATGTGACACAAATGTTACCGCAGTTTAAAATTTCACGAATCTCTCCCAACCGGTGACAATTTTTCGCATTCATGAAGAGTTTTTATGGACTTACGTGAATAAATTACACCGGCTTTACAAATATAAAATTGGATAGCCGGGTCGGGCGTTAGAAAAAAATTCAAACTGTCCAAAATAAACCCGCACGGCGCGCAGCTTGCAATATTTATGACGTGTTAAGTTAGTGGCGTATCTCGGGTCCACCACGTACTTCCACAACATTGAGTTTAATGTAAATGTAACTAACGCGGGTGACGCTAATGGTGTCACGAAAAATATAAACTTTCAACCTTCGAGCGTGAAAGTTTTAAGTCCACACCCGAGATAAGGCTTTGCACACCCTCTCCGCTGAACCTTATCCCCTTTTCACACTCACATAAACATACGACTGATGTAAAAGATTGTCTGTTATTCGAGCTGTTTGACAACTATTCAACACTGGGCTAAAGTAACTTTACGGAGGGATCTCCGAGTTGAATTGGAATATACCTCTGAATCGTAAATTATATTTGAACTTTGCGCTTTAAATATTTATATAAAAGTGATAAACAATAAATAGATCTATATACCATGTCTGTAAAATGACGAGTATAACGTTTTATTTATTTTTCAGTTACACTATAAATTATGTTACATTTATTTTAAAAAAGAGTGATTAATATCAGAATACAAAAATGAATAAAGGGTAATCAATCATGCTTAAAAAATTACTCAGGGATTTAAGCATACACAGATACGGATACTCCGTCTATTGTTGAGCGGTAACATAAATTCCAACAAAAGGTAGATAATTTCCCTCCTCCCAAAGGAAAATGAAGCTATAAATCAGCGGAGTGTACTCACGGCGCGACGTTCATCTTATTGGCATTATTACTGTTGTGACGGAAAATTACTCACGATAAACAAAAGGCACAAAAATCATCTCTATCTTTTCATAGATAAAGGCGACATTCTCATCGGTGCGACCCCTAATGAAACTGACTCATTATTTTTGCAAGAACGTTTACGGAACTTACTTACATTCGTTAAGTTGCGACTCTGCCGACTTTTCTTGGATTTCAACAAATTTATATGTATAGATTTACGTTTTGTTTTCTTTAATGTCTTCAAAATCGAAAGGCCCGTAGGTGTTTGCTTTGTTTCAAAAAACTGATACCTTAAGAAACAGACTTGGACTTGTTTTTTTGTTCGTTTGTTTTTTTTTGTACGCACAAGTACATATACACGTATTTTTTTCTTGCTCAATGTTTAATCATTTTACTGTTGGTTAAAAGTATCCTTTGTATGACAAGAACTAAGTCCTTGGTCAACTACAATTAGTTTATAATACTCCTTGATGAAATAAATTTTATCCTTTGCATTAGCAATTATTTCTTATTTAAATTTAATTACACATAGCCCACTAAATGACGAAAACTACTAATTGCGGAAATTACTAACAAATCTTTCATCCAATAAACCCACGTGTCTCATGTTCTTATCAATATCATAACACTTAAAGCATGCGTGAAATCATATCATTAGACACAAATGAATAGTTTCACAAGATGAAATAAAACATTTATAGTACATATCCATAGTCAGTACCTCCATCCAGTTCGGGCGGAGAGTTACCCGAACATAAACCAAGATATAATAGTTATTGTAATCACCGAATTAAACCTACGAAAAGATATCAAGAAACACAGACCCAAGTCATTTATTACTCACGTACAATCTGGCCCACCCTAACATTTTCATAGATCGTAGACGCATAAACACAGTTGATATAAGACAACCATTACCTGTGTAATAAAAACCGCTGCTCCATCATCGAAGATCAAATGTATTAAATATACTGTCAATAATAGAAAATTTCGATATATAAAGCGGCTTGGGCAACTAAACGACAAGTTTTTAAATTATTCATCTTCAATTACCGCTCATTTTATTTAAATATTAACTATTAAGTTGTATGTCTCCTTTTATAATACGTTTAATGGTTAGACAAGGAATCGTCAAGCAGTCAATGAATAAGCAAGCTATGACGTAATCAATGTAAAAATTTTTGTTTTTATAGTCTACACGTTTCTAGTGGGACAAGTGTTTCATTAAGTAGAGTCAGTCATTCCAGTCACGTGCCCGCGCTCCGTACTGTGATCTCTACCACAACGTAATGGTCGCTTTTATCATGTACCCTACACATGATAAAGTTGGCAATGTGTTAGTACTTGCACGGTCAGGACTCATTTACATCGTAACGTCTTTTGTCAGATCTAGAGCAAACGATTTACTTTGTGTGTTTTGCAACTTTTAACGTATTGTCAGAGATCATCGTTATAATGTTCGAGTAAATCTTCTACCTTCTCAGCGATTTCCAATATATTTAATAAAAGCCTTGCCGGTCGAGTGACTGCAAATGCAACTAGCAATACTCCTGTATTGCTTACTTGCGTATTGCTGCCTTGGGTTCGATCACCGGATTGCTAACTATTGTAATTTACTATCAAGCAATTTCTAGTGGTGGTACAGTCTCGATTTGTGCCCGGTGAATGGTAGTAAGTTCACCGCCTATTCGATAGTAGAATGTAACCGTAAATTATGACTTTAAATTAACTATTAGCAATGAATTTCCTCAAAATAATACTTGGCTCTATTGTCCAGAAAATCTGTATAACCCCGAAGGTTCTTCAAGGTTCAGCAGTCTAATGAAGTCTGTCCCTTATTCCATGGTGTGACGTATAAGAACTAGTAATCAGTGATTCTATATTACACTATTCTGCCTATCTCTTCTGGGAGACACAGGCGTGCCGTTATGTAATGAAGTCTTAGAGCACGTTACAAGCTAATATCTACATGACTTTTAAGCAGTTAGCAACCAATTTCAAAACTTGTAAAAGAATTCAAAAATTTCCGAAAAGACAGGTGGTGATGCTAACGAGAAAATTCACAAATCTCCAAATAGAAAATCATACACATAAATACGTAGGTCCTAAAAGCCACGCCGACCGCTAAGCTCACTAAACCGTGGCCGGTAACTGGCAGAGCAATTACTTGCTTAGACACTTTTAAAT
>DWEE01003507.1:0-10440 GCA_018245755.1 Parelbella macleannani
ACTCAGAACAAAGTAAAGCTCAGTGCATTGACCTTTATTGTTAATTGGCTAATTATGCAGTTTTTTTTCCAAACACAATTCCTGAACAATTTATTATTTAAAATTACAGACAAAATCGGAAAAAATGTTCCATTAATTTATTATTAAAGAAGACAGCTCGGTTAAATCTTCGAAAAATATTAATACGCAGTTTAAGTGCCTGCTAATTTCATTAATTATATATAATATTAAATTTTTGTGATTATAATTAACAAAGAGTATTGCTTCAGGGTCAATACGTGACTCATTATGTTATTATGAAACTTTAATGCAATTATCAAAATTGGATAATATAATTCTCTAAAAGTCATATTTACGGAGACCAATATAATACGGTCACCTAGACACCTAGACGGCAAACCAGACATTTTGAAATGTATTTCACAACGTTTATCCTCGTACATAATTTTCCTTTGTAATCCAGTATCCAATCTTAGGGTTGGCTATTTTTTCATTACACTTAGCTTTTATTTTTATATTGTCGTATCTCGAAAGGTTTTCTGTTCAGCCCTGATCGCTGTTCCCTTAACTATTTTAATAATACTGAACGTATTTTAATCTGTGTCTCACCTTGTCCATATCTGTGCTAGCATATTGGTAGAGTTTGTTGTTCGAGCTGAAGATGATGAGGGCAATCTCGCAGTCACACAGCACGCTGAGCTCGTACGCCTTCTTCATCACACCAAATTTGCGCTTGTTGAATGTAACCTGAAATTTTAATACCAGGTTTTGTAAATTGATTGTAACATAATAATTAATTATAAATTAAATTGCAAATTATATTTCTCGAGAAAGTCGAAAATCGTAAAAAAGTGTTGTATTAAACAAATGTACAAATTTTTATTGTGTTGTCAGGCCAGATCCCTTAAGGGGTAGACAGACAGCCGTCACGTAATGCAATTAATTTTAAATATTGACGTCATATTTGGAAAGATCACGTGACACGCACACAACAACAAACACTTTCGATGTACGGGCATATTGAATAAATTATTGCGTTATGTTAAGAGTGTGAAGTTATTGCACCCGGTTTATTGGGTCATGGACATTGCAAGTAATTAGCGGGTTCGTCATTGTTACTAGACGTTGGCAACACAGAAAAAAATACAATTCCGACGAGCTTCACCGTTTCCCTGTACGCGGTTGGATTATACGTTGGTTTTCCTTAAAACCGGACACCGATGTCGTTAAATTAGAATTTTGTACGGCATTTGTCGCAATTAACACAATATATTTGCAATCAAATGAACAATATTATATTTTTTATTCAGCCAGTCTCAAGGATCTAGCGATTGTGACGCAAGTAGGTGAAATATCTAATAAAAAAAAATAGAAGTGACATCGAATAGCCATTTATAATTACCGATGTGATAAAAGAAAATTGATTTATTGATTTGCACTTACTAAGCAATGAATAATGTTAATTTTTTATTGTTTAAAAAACTATTATTGTATAAAATAATATTTGATTACTGCTAGGTAAGAAATAAAATGAATTATAAAGTATTTATTCTTATCATGAATATAATATAATTATTAAAATAAATGAAAAGATAGGATCGAAGGCATTTTAAAATTAAATGTTTTAAAAGCAACGAACTTAGTACAAACAGTGAAATTCGAAAATCTTTCAGATAGGGGTTAATGGGTTTGAAAAGACCTGACCTTCGTAACTTCCATTTCAGCCGTCTGACTACCCTATTACAGGACCAGATAAAGAGAGCCTCGACTGTGAACTTCCGTTTAATATTTGCGAGTTGGTGTTATGTTCTAATGGGTCCGTTTAAAGTGGCTAAGGGCGCTATACAGTGTAATCGTATAATTAATAAACGACAAGCGGGAGCGGTCGTTGCCCTCAGATAATATTCTGCAGTAGATACACCACATCTGTTGGGTCAGACCGCTAAGGTCATTTCACCCTTTAGCAACCTTGTCTTTAACGACACATTGTGGCCATATTGTTCACTTGGCGCCAATATTATTGACTGCACGATAAAATCTCTTGCTATGTGAAAACTTATTTAGAGTGCTGTATCGACAAGAAGCACGTCGGGTCCTTAAAATATGGTCATCATTGACTTAAATCTTTACAACCAAATTGTGTAAATAATGAAATTCCAACGGCAACATCAATCAAAGGGGCGACACGGCAACACATTATAACCTCTTATGTTCATTTACACGGTGAAAATATCTAACGATCAATTGATTTCACAGAATGTACTTTTGTGATCTTAATAAATTGTAATAATAATTAGGGAATTTATCGTAATGAATAATTGTGAAATATTAAAAAAATATATATCCGAATAAATTTTTCAATATCAGTCACCGGAACAATATTTTACTCCATCATTATGTAATTTGTTGGTATTATGATATTGTAATGTAAAGTTTTACGTGTACGAACATAGCATATTAAATATATTTATTTTTGTATAGGTAATTTTATTGTAAATATTATTGTAACCTTATAGTAAAATATTAAAATTAACGCACAACATATTACCGGTATTGTTGGCAAAATGTCTCGAATAAATGTTATGTTAAATATTGTATTTAGTTTAAGCTGTGAACAGACGCGTCATATTATTTTTTGTCCTATTCAAATTAGCGAGTTGGACGTGTAACAGGAAGGGAGAGGGCAGTCACTACATATTTCTGCTGTGAGAGTTCATAGATACGTACGTTTACGTCAGTTACGGGGAAGAAGTAAAAATAACAAAAGGTAACCGTTTTAATTATAATTTAATATTACATTGACTATTTTTAAACTCACTTACATATAAAAATAGAAACAAGAGGAATCTAGTTTAAGGCCAATCATTTTTATATGCAATATTTTTATATGCAATATATTCTTTGCTTATTATTTATATTCTGTTATTAATGATTATAAAATTAGCTGGGTTATTCATATCATATTAATAAAATTTTAATCAAATAAGTAATGACTAAGAAAAGGGTAGTAAACAATGAGAAATTCTGGAGTTGAAAGGTGTACTGACCTGTCGATTCCGTTCATCCGTGATCCGAGATATTTGTATTTTCTTCCGACCCATGGTGGCAGCAATCTTGGAAGGGGGTGGAGGGAGCGGGGTTAGAACGAAATGCCGGCGGGCTGGCTACTTTGGACGTCAACAGCTACCTGCTGGCAAATGAAAAAAACATATCAACACTCGTCTAATCAAATATATATAAATAAATGGTTTCTATATGAACATCGGTAACTGAAGTCTATACAATCTATACAAGTATTACAGGAACGTATGCGTTGTACCAAGATTGCACAAATCTAGAGCAATAAGTAAATCCATAGATTTTCGCCACGTCAGTAAATAAAATAATTAAGTTGTTCCACATTAATGACATGACAAAATCATGTACTCCTACAGTAACAGATAAAATAATTGCATTTTTGTATATTAGTATATAAATAAACAAATATATACCAAATGTCTCAACAGTGTATGATATAATATGAAAATGAGATGGCAACTATCAAACGCATTTTTATCTTTTTAAATGTTTATATACGTCAGCACAACATTTGAAGCAATGTCTGCATCAGTACTGAAACATAAATTGTAGTTGCGTTCGGAAACCTAACACGTAACAGCATTACTGCGTACGGCCTTCACAAATCGTACCTAACTAATTACAATATTATAGTACATAACATTTTAATGTTATACTTTCAGAACGTTACGAACGGTCGCATAATTGAAAGTGTACATGTACAATATACTGGGTAGGTCGTAACTTTGCAAAATGACCCCGTTATCAGTGGCGCGACCCCGTTTTTTGCAAAATGCCTATCTCAGTCTGCAGCTTGTTTTTAAATGTGTATCTACACTTGCTTTTATATAAAATTGAATACTTCCATATAGTTAATATATGTGCAATTAACTGTTGCAAAAGTAATAAATCATTATTACTTTAATTATTGCATTTATAAGCTGTTATGATGAATGCAAAAGAAGAATGAGAGGTCTGTAAGGATGGAGATTTGGCACTCGCTGCTTTCTGCCTATGTCGTAACGGAACCGGGATGAAGATAAAATAATAATGATAATTGCGTAAAACAAATTCTTTTTTGAATGCCTCCTAACTTAGTAAAAATACCAGCTTGAGCTGAGCTTCTAAGTTCTAAACGCCAACCGTCTAATTGGCTGTTCCTAGACCGCGACGTTCATAGAAACATATCATTTCGCTAATATCTAGCATTAACTTTTTTCTGCCGTACAGAAATTTTCTATCTAACCTTGCGACATTCTGCGACGTTTATCATTCTAATGTGTGTTGCATTTTGCATTTTTCTCTGCGACGCCTGACGTCAGCAGTGTCTGCCTTTGTCTGTGTGCGTTTTGATATAAGTACGTAAGCACCCTTGCATGTGTGCTCGTATTAATGACCACAGCACACTGCTCATTGTTAATAACAAAGGCGTCCGGATATTACGTTTATACTATTGTTATTGTTTAGATAGAAATAGTAAAATTAATTATATCCTATGTTACTCAGTTATTATATTGATAATTAATGGAACGGCAATCAAATAAACATAAACATCGTATTATTATCAGTGTAGTAAATATCAAACGAAATGGGCGGTAGCACACGTTAAACATTACAAGATTAAACACATAGTAGTCATGTAATGTATTGTAAAAGATTGATACTAATTTGCGATCTTAATTTAAATTTTTCGACCATAAGTGTCTCACGCTAGCTTGTTGATGATATTATCTGATATATTTATGCGTTTCATTGTCACAACGTATTGATGTCCGTGAAAATCTGTTTGTATATGCGTTGCGCACGTGAGTTTAAATGTGTGCGTCAAATATAATACGCATAAGGCTTGCACGTGTTGCTGGGTGTGTGTGCGCGTGAGAAATGTCCTTGTATGTATGAAGGTATGCGTCACGTATGCATGTGTTTGTAAGGTTAGTGTGTTTTTGATTGGTGTGTGTTACGTGCGCGGGGGTGGTCGAGGGTGGCGGTGGGGTGCTAGGTCAGTGTGTTTATAGGTGGTTTGTTATGCCTCTGGTCTTTAATCAAGCGTTATCACGTCCTTCTCTACTAGTTGCAGTCTCTATTTTTATATAGAGAGAAAAATTACGAAATTTCTCTACTATCGGTGCAACGAAATGTGTGCTCTAACACGTTTTATTATTTCCTAATGTGTTCACAGATTATCGTATGTAATGCTAGTCTTTTATATACACGATTCGAAAAGGTCATTAATTACTTTAAAATTTGTTACATGTTATGTATACATACTAGGATTGCAGATACGATATGTGTGTAATTAACTCTATGTAGAGCTAACTCTATAGTGTTTCGTTCTACCGGAAGGCAGGATAGTACCTCAATAAGAGCAATAATGCTTCAGAAACTTTGTTTAGTTTTTAGTGTTAACTAATACCGATGAAATGCATCTGGTAGATACATTCTAGAACGTTCTTTTTATATTGATCGACCTGCCTCATCACCATCGGCTTGTTTCAACAACGACGGCATAGACATTTCCGGGCTTTTGCGCTTGTTTACCTGCATAGTAGGTATTCTAAAGGCACCTTGGTAACGCAAACGGAGTTTAACGGATTATTCTATTCAAGTTCCACAAATCTCAACATGTGTAGGCAACTACGGAGAGCGATGCGGTGTCTATTTAAACTTGAGTTGCGTCAAACACCTAACCTTCCCTTTTTCCATGGCTCATTACATTTTTCCTTAAAAAGATAACGCGCTCATACGTGCATGAAGTGAATGAGCGGGGCGAGAGAAAAAATGAAAAAAAAAGAAGTGAGAAAAAATCCTGTGAACAATATTCATGAAGGCCGCGCTCCATGTTTAATCATTTGCGATAAACAATGAGGGTTAAATGTTCCGGTGTGGCCCTATCGTGTCCTGTTTAAAGGACAGTAATGTAATACATAAAGTTTATACACCATACGTGAACTTTACATAAAAAAATATAGTTTATATATCTATACCGTGTAATATATGAGAACTTTATTTTCATTTTTCAATCAATTATTTTTAAAACCCTGAATGCCTATATTAATGTGATCACGCTCGGTTTGTTAGGACGGATACACTTTGAGTTAGTGCTGTGTGCCTACACCGTATGGAATCTGGCGTTATTATTATCTGAATTATTGATATTGTGAAATACTATAGTAAATATTACCGGGGTTAGTGCTACATATACTTGCTAAATAAGGGTGTAATGAAAAATTTTAATACATTTCTTATCTTTGACAACCCTACTATAGACACAGCGTCTTATAAGGTTACGTTTAAGTCCAATGTAATTACTCCCTTATTAAGAAGGAGGGGGACGCATAATAAATTAGATTTCCGATGAAAATCAAATTACTTCAATTTCCGACAGAAGCCCGATATCTATGTAAATAGCTGATAGCTGTGCCGTCTAACCAACTAAGGTAACATTGGTACTTTAGAAAGTATGTACTTGTATCTAAATTATTATTATATTATCATTACAGGTACCCCACCGGGTAGGCAGAGAGCACCGAGTGCCAAATATCTTTATCCTTGTTTTTCTTTTATATTCATCACTCTATACACGCGCGTCAATTTCGAATACTTCCAATTTAAAATAAACAACAAAAACATAAATATTTAAATGTAAAAAAAATGTCACGTACTGAAATAAGTCTGGAATATTCTTATAATTAATTCAATAGTACTTCTAGTGACATTATTAAACGCCGACATGTAGCAATGCACAAAGTTCCTTTGATGAAACTGAATTTTAATAATAAAGTTTGCAACGCTCGGCTCGGCGATGTGAGCGCGCGGACGGGCGTGGGAGTGCAGGTTCGACACCCACGCGTGATTTTCGCGTGACGTATTTATGTACTACTAATCGGGAAAATCTATGCATCTCACGTTATAGAATATACTTACGATTGTAAATAAAGTATAAAATGGATACTCGAATGAAAAAAAAAATATGTTCCGTCGATGCTCGCAACCTCGTCCCATGCAAAAATACAGTTTATTTTCCCAACACACCACAAGAACTATAACTTCAAAACATTGCATCGTTACTTGCAAACCGATTTTAATTGGATTCAACGATTTATATTAAATTACCACTGAGCTCGAGAGTTAATGGAAAAACTGTAATATCATGTTTAGTGGTATACTAGTCATTGTTATGTGCAAGCGTAGGGAACAAAATCGCGCGTGGGCGCCAGCATCCAAGCTTAACGCCCACGCGTTGAGCGAATGCCGTATCAACATTTTGAAATAATCTCCATTATTTCTAGGGAAAACCGTGCGTGCTAATTATTGACTTAGCCAGCTAACTCCGTTATGTTGGTTGTTATTGCTGATTAATTATAACAATATTAATTGAGTATCACTTAAAACGATTATAAGACAGATTTCAAAAATGGAAAAATAAAAGCTTTTTATTTATATTTAAATCTATTAATGTCCGTTGACAGTCGTTTTGTCTAAATAAGTGTATGCTCAAATAAGTAAAATGGATTGCTGCGAAACATCAACAAACATTTAGGTGATTACGAAACACGATTGCACACCTGGGATAGTTATGATGAACATAGAATGGTGATAAAGGCTCATCTTTACCTCTAATTCCATTATCAACACGAATGATAAGGAACTGTGGTTTATAATGCACATAAGCCTCCCCTAACGAGCGCCCTAGTGTCCGTCCGAACCACAGAACGTAGCAAACTACACATTATCTATAATATTAGTATTGACTCCCTTTCCGCTGTCCGCCCTCACCCTGACGCGTCGTCGTGTAGTGATATAAAGATTTCATTCATGACACTGCGCCTCTGTTACAGACACATCTGTGATTACATTTTTGATATGTTCTTCTGGCGTGTTTTATAAGGCATGAGTTCGTTTATCATTATTGTATCGTGATGCCAGGTGCCTTATGGGGTAGGCACAGAGAGGACCTTAAAGCTCTGACAAATCACTTAACCACCTAATCATTAATCATCAATGTGACTAATATATAATTTTTATATATTAGTCACATTGGTAAATTGAGTATATAATGTGCCTTTTGTATTTAACATCCGAAATGAAAACGTGATTATCTAATTAAGTTAAAGTGAAGTAATAAAATTATTAAGCAAGTAAGTGGAAGAGTTACAACGCAATGTTGTAATGTTACGTATTTTTCAGCATCTCACACTGTCAATCGATACTAAATAATTATATCCCAGTTATCAATACATGTGATAATAATAAAATACAATTTATATTTAATAGTACCACGACAGAAAGTATTTAAATAAAAAAGCCCTTTAATTCATAAAAAACAATTTAAAAAATTATTCATTGTGGAAACAAGAAGAGAGCACGCTGTATAAACACGATTCTCTCGCTACCTTTGCGTTGCTATGGTTACAATCATTATCTCAAAGCACCGTGTACATGTACTAATATCTTCATGTTTACCTGTAATGATCACTGTAATTAAATGTTTTGTTATAATATTGATACTTCGTTGCTCGAGTGTTGACAAGGGCTACTGATCCAGAGGTTTTGGGTTCTATTCCTAGATTAGGTTCTGGCACCATTAGTAATACTACTCTGACTTTATCAATCGTAAGTAGGTACTATTGTTATTTATTGGCCTGGATATATTTATTATACAGACTTTTAGTATTCGGCATTTATTGCATGAGGATATTGTGATGAGAGCATATGAAAGCCATTTAAGATAATCATCACTTTAATTAATATTGGGGTAATGCTGGTTAAGTTAGAATTTAATTACTGTTCAGACACTCGCACAAATCGGCTTTTCATTAAAAGTAAGTATTTCGCATCTCCGACCGTAATTTAAAATTGTTGCTACGCGCGGTGAAGTAGAGTTATCAGTGATTCTCATAACTTCGGTACGTTCAATACCATTTATTCTGTTTCCTGCAAAACACACAAATCTAAAACTTTGTATGATCGGAAATTATTTCGTTGTAATTTCCTTGTAGGTATATCATGTTGTTTGCAGATTTTACTTACACCAATACGCAGGATGAATATGACTGTTATCACTTATCACTTTTAATTTCAGCGTTACCACAGTCATTTTTCAATCCTCTTTATAAAAATTTAATTGTGTTATATTAAAGCTGCACTGTAGTTTTTATTTTATGAATGAAACAAAAGTACGGTTCTTAAACATTTCACTGATTCACACAATCTTTGTTACAATAGAACAGTATTTTCATCAAGTGGTCGTACATTTCGCTCGGTATGCAAAACACGAGGTAACGAAAACGACGCGTTCTCGCCACCCGGTTTCATAAACACCTGTTCGATACACCCCGCGCTGCCGCGTGACCTTGTCAGGCGGGCGGCGGCGGGGCGGGCGGCAGGGCGGGCGGGGAGCTCGCCCACGCGTCCGTCCCCAAGCCCCAGTGCAGACGCCTACACACAGACCTAGTAGTCCAAGAGTTAGCGGACGTTTCGGGACCCATATTTAATAATAGCTGACACCAATTAAAAGAGAATTTTCAATTTATCTCGTGATATAACTGTCTGTACTACTTGTTACTATAAATGAAAAATTATTTGTTTAATTGAATTTTTCTTACATTATACAAGAACGTTTGAATATGATAATATATGGTAATTGACTATATGAGATCAGAGTTCTGATTGTGCAACGTAAAAGGTTAACAATTTAGGTATTGCGTTTAATTTTCCTTTTACAAATTTAAGTGCCTTCGCAGAAATTGCCACCGGCTCTCCGGCTATATATCTATTACAATTATATAATAATGGGAGTAAAATCACAACGCAATGTTTTGATTCGACGAATGGAATATCTTATTGTTTTATGTGTATCTCGGCGAATGCTTGTTGCACTCTTTTATTGTGACAATACTAAAATATAAATTATAAACAAATATGTTTCATTTTTTCAAATTAAAAGTTGTTTAATAACTGAACTGTACATATTTTTATAAGTAGTGTCACAAAAAAAAATTCAAATACACCATTTTTTAGTGTATAGTGCCATTGATCACAATAAGATTAAACGGCAAAATATACTCTGTATGATAATATATAGATCCCATAACAAATAAATGGAATTATTTTGGCAGGGTGGCTGGAATTTAATAATCGTACTTCACGCATATATTTTTCCATGCATGTCGTTTACTAATATTTTTTTTGTAATTACCATCAAAATATAACAAACCCATAACCATATTAAAATGAATGAATATGTTCTCCATCTCTGATAAAATCAAAACAAGCCTCTCTAGAGAGATATAGACATATAGTTGTATAGATGTACACTTCCATATCGCTCCATTGTTTACTGAACCCAATGCATCTGTGCTATCGCAGAACGTAGCAATCCAT
>DWEE01003508.1:0-10439 GCA_018245755.1 Parelbella macleannani
AGTGGCGTGCCATTGGTGAGGCCTATGTCCAGCAGTGGACGAGAGTAGGCTGATGATGATGATGATGATGATGATGACTATGGACTGATGGTAGATCTGCAGGTAAAATACTACGTAATATATAGGTCGATCTACTCATAATACAGTTAGATGTATATACATGACTTCACGATAATAACGATACCACGTAAAAATATATATACAATGAATATAGGTAGTTAATAAAAAAAATATCGATCATAGTAACTTAGTTTTACCATCAACACCTAATCTTCTACTATTGGACACAAGTTGCCTCTGAATGAGAATATTTAAAACTGGAATATTATGGAGAGAACTGTAAGGTTTATAGATTTCCTCACGATGTCATCCTTGCGGTTAACTGATTACGATGAACAAAAACATGCATAGTCAGTTCGAACAAAAACATACATATTGATGTGCCTCGGGAAAACATACAGCATTGTTATGAAGAAGCTGTGTGTGCTTAGCTAGAATACTATCTATGTTTAGGTATAGACAAGACTCCTTTTAGTTCGCATTTTAACCACTAGGTGTCGCCAGCAAGTGCATGCAGGGTCCGTCGCCATGTTTAGTGTTCATAGCGTTGTGTACTTTCGTCGCGAACGGTTGACCGGACTCCGAAAATACAAAATTAACGTTATAATACGTGGTTTAATATAAAATCTACCTACAGTGTGAATATATAGATTCAGTTCAGGGTAAAAACCTTGCAACCGATAATTTATAAAGCACCATGAATCACACTACGGACGTTTCTGACAACGAGAACGTCGATCAAGTGAAAAGAGTGACCTCGCCGACCTCTGAGAGGGAACCAACACGCGAGGACTGTACTTCTGACTCGGATAGCTCGTCATCCAGTGGAGGCGAGCGCCCACACAAGAAACCGAGACGGAATTTGAAGGTAACGGTCGACCCTCGGGTTGACGTACTCTTCAATCAGGTAAGCGCGCTTACAAATCTTATAATGCATCAACAACCTGTTCCAAATACGAACACTAATGAAACTATGGAACTACCCGCATTGTCGGAATCAGATTTTTTAATAAATCCTTCCGCGAGAACGTCTCGGTCACTGGATTTAGGCATTTATGAGACAGATTTCGATAACAATAAGCATGTTAAACAGGCGGACGAAAATCGACTAAAACATTTAATTAATTTGCAACATTTTAATTCTCCAACCTGGCAATACGTTCGTTATAATAAAGCACTTAAAGAAATGATTGCTCAGCCAGGCTTCTGCAATCTGAAAATAAATGATGAATTATGTTGCTTGAATAAAGGAAAAGATTACTTAGCCTCGACGGAACAAGTTGTTGCGGCTCTTACTAACGCCCTGCTACTTCAAAAAGAGTTATTGCAAACTGGGTTACAATCAGTCGTGGACTGGGCCCATAATAATCCAGCACAACTAAATTCAAGTAATTTGTTTAACAAAATCACTGAATCTTTTGGTAAGGCGTCTCCGTCGTACAAAGTGTCGGAACAAGCTCTGCAAATACTTTGTGGCAAGAGAGCTGAATGTATAGAAATTAGATGTCAGCGTTTAATTTCAGAAATATTAAATAAAAACGTTCAAACTGCGATATCCAACATACCCCCAAGCGAAGAATTTTTATTTGAAAAGAATAAATTAACATCTTTGATTAACTCGCTCGGAGGGCCGCACTTTTGGTTATCACAACCTCAAACTAGAGACAAGTCGACTTTAAAAAGAAAATTTAAAGATCCGTTACCGTCGACGTCACGATCAAACACTCAACTCAAAAATAAACCCAACCGAGATTATTACAAGGAACAGCAAAAAAAGCAGAATTATGGAAACAAGAATAGCAACACGAAACATAATTCCTTTCGTAAAAATACAAATAAGAAGATATGACTATCCGAAACAGTTCGAAGGAGGGCAACTAATGAAGTTTCAGCACCGGTGGCAAGCACTTGGTGCGACAAAATTCATAATGTCCACAATTTTCGGGTGCCGAATACCCCTATACAAAAAACCTCCATTAATCACGCCATCGAAACGGGTCATGAACCAATATGCCACCAATCAGTCGCAAGCGATGTCTTGTGTGATACGCGATCTGTTAAATCAACGTGTACTGCGGCTAGGTGGGAGAAAAACATCCAGTTTTATCTCCAAGCTGTTTCTGCGAAAGAAAAGCGATGGATCAATGCGTCCGATCTTCGACCTTCGAGAATTGAACAAATTTGTGAAAATAAAAAAGTTTCAACTGATTTCTCATTACTCAATATCGGATTTCGTCCAGCCAGCAAATTGGATGATAAAGTTGGATATTTCCCAGGCATACTTTCATGTTCCTGTTGCAAGATCTCACAGATGTTTCCTCAGAATCAGTTACGAAGGCCAACTATTCGAGATGACATGCCTTCCGTTCGGCCTAGCTTCAGCGCCTTACCTTTTCTCTTCCATAACATGCTGGATTGCGGAAATCCTGCGTGCGAAAGGATGTCGGACAGTAGTTTATCTGGACGACTTCCTTCTGGTCAACCAAGACCAGTCCAAGTTAAGTCTTCAGGCTGCGGAAGCCGTGAGACTCTTGGAATATCTAGGTTGGCACGTGAACTTCGAAAAATCGGTCATGACACCAACACAAGATTTAACATACTTGGGAATCCGGTGGCAAACTGCAACAAATATAATGTCGCTTCCCAAGGAGAAAATAAAAAATCTCAACATTACGCTCAGTCAGACTCTGCAACGAAGACATATCAGTCTACGTCAGTTACAATGCCTGTTGGGACAGTTAAACTTCGCCAACTATGTGATACCACGAGGAAGGTTACACTGTCGCAATGCTCAAATATTTTTGCGACGTTTCAAAAAGAAAAGACCCCGTCACAAAGAGAGAATTCCTCCTCTGGTTCAGCGCGAGATGATGTGGTGGCGCGGAGCCATTCATCAAACATCTCCCATACACAAGCCATCCCCTTCACATTTCCTGGCCACGGATGCTTCGGACAAGGGTTGGGGTGCTCAGCTGGACGGAATGACGGCTTCCGGGATGTGGACAGCTCGACAGAGCAGGTGGCACAGCAACAAAAAGGAGCTGTTTGCTGTGATAGCCGCAATCAGACTCCATGTGAACTTGTTGAAAGGCTCTCATGTATTAATTCAATCGGACAATCGAACCCTCATAGCTTACATTCGGAAAGAGGGGGGCACAAAATCCTTGACATTACTAACACTCACATTCCAACTGTTACGACTAGTAGACAAGTTCAAAATAACTCTGTCAGCCTACTTTCTCCCGGGGAGATACAACACAGTGGCAGACAGATTATCCCGTGGGAAGCAGCCCGCGGAATGGCACCTGTTGCCTCATGTAACTGCAGAAGTGTTTCGAAAATGGGGCCATCCGGAAGTGGACCTATTTGCATCTCAAAAGACTGCTGTGGTAGAAAAATACGTATCGATAGACTGCAGAGATCGATCAGCAGACTACATAGATGCCTTCAGCAGACCATGGCGGTACCAATTAGCGTGGGTATTTCCTCCACCCAGCCTGCTTCCCAAAGTACTGTCACATTTAAACAATGCGAAGGGAACTTACATGATAGTAGCTCCGGAATGACCAAGGGCGTTTTGGCTACAAGATCTTATGTCCCGAGCGTTAGACCAACCTTACGAAATTCGGAATTTGACGGAAGCATTAATAGACATGACAACATTGCAACCACCTCCGCAGGTACAGACTCTAACCCTGAAAGTCTGGAAAATTGGGGGTGGGGTGCGATGATAAAAGACTGGGCTGCCGAAGAGAAAGAATTATTAAGAAACAGCTGGCGCCAGTCCACTCTAGCAACATACTTACCAGCTATTAAACGATGGCTGCTTTGGTGTGCTAATTGTAAACTGAACCCTAAAGCTCCACAGCCAGCAGATGTTGCCAAATTTCTGATATACCTTTTCCTGGAGGAGAACTTGTCTTATAATACTATACTCGTTCATAAGTCAGCTGTTTTCACTTTCTGTGGTCCCCATATAGAAAACCAGACATTTTCTAATTTTATAATTAAACATGCTCTTAAAGCAATTGGAGTCGTAAAACCAAAAGTAATTAGAACCTCATTCACATGGGACCCACGAATAGTTCTTGACTGGCTATCATCAAATCAACTTAAAGACTCCCTTTTTGATGTATCTCGGAGAACTGCGACGGTGCTACTATTGGCATCAGGGCGCAGGATCCATGATCTCACTTTGCTTAAGATTAATAGCGAGAGCTATTTCGACAACGGCGAAAATATTTACCTAATACCAGCGTTTGGATCTAAAACAGACACTCACCATTATCGTCAATCAGCCTGGTTGCTTTCAAAACATGAAGATCCGAATATTTGTCCAATAACATTAATCAAAACTTTGATAAGAAAAATGACACCTAGAAGAACTGAAGCTGGAGATGAGAATAGCCTATTCATGACAGTGTGTGGGCAGCCAAAAGCAGCATCACGTACTGTAATAGGTAACTGGGTGCGCTCAGTGCTAAAAGATAGTGGTATCAATGCATCTCCAGGAAGTTGTAGATCCGCAGTAGCTTCTTTGAATTGGCTAAAAAATCAATCAATTGACGACATACTTACTCGTGGTAACTGGAAATCGTCAAACACGTTTCACAATCATTACTGTAAAATAATCGAGATCCCTAATGACAAGGATAATAATTCATTTTTTAAGTTGTTTACAACGACCTGAAATTAAAATAATCAAATAAAAGATTAACAATAACATCATTAATTAATTAAATAATGATGAAATACATACATAATATGAAATGCATATTTATGAATGATCTAACTGTAGCAAATTTGTGTTCATGATGATTTTTAATTAATAAAATCGCTGTTAATAAAAACTTTCTTGTTTTATCATCATAGCGTTATGTAATATTATTCACCAGCAGATAACAAACACGTCTTCATAACAATGCTGTATGTTTTCCCGAGGCACATCAATATAACGGTTTTACATAACAATAAAACCGATATTATGTGCTGAGACGGAAAACATACAGCATTGCAGGAATTTCTTCCTGGTGAAGACTATGAACACTAAACATGGCGACGGACCCTGCATGCACTTGCTGGCGACACCTAGTGGTTAAAATGCGAACTAAAAGGAGTCGGTCTATACCTAAACATAGATAGTATTCTAGCTAAGTACACACAGCTTCTTCATAACAATGCTGTATGTTTTCCGTCTCAGCACATAATATCGGTTTTATTGTTATGTAAAACCGTTATAATAATTATGCGTAGGTAAGTACCTACCAGTAGGTATTAGGCTACTAAAAGCTACTTCTGGTCATACCGTACCATCTATAAATTATTATTAATACTAATATTACCGCCGCATTAACGGAATTTGCGAGCGAAGTTACTGGTAGAAGCAGGAATTAATTAGGTTCATTGCAGAGAAAACTTTTGTTACCACGTTTGCGGAAAACCCAAGTCCAACAATGGACGACTGCGGGCTAAAGTGATGTGGCATAAGATGACAGAGAAGTCAGTGTTATTCTCACGCTTGCAATACCTATAAACTATTAAATGATTAATCAACGTCAAATTACCTAATATTTTTACTATACCTAGTTAAATGTACTATACTGTTTTTACTATTTTAATCGGTATACCTAAGCAATCGTAATGTTGGTTTTATTGATGAATCAAATGATTTCAAGTATACGGTGCTTTTATTTGATGCGTGATTAAAAAAATACTCTAAACGAATCAATATCGAATAAGCTATTAAATGTTCTACTTCCGTACTTACTTACCGTTACTTGTTCCGTAAATTGTATTTATATTTGTATCATTGTCATGTTAAATTAAATAAAAAATGTTGGTACCATTGATGAGTCTAATCACCCCAAATCTATTGTTTTTGTATCTTTTTATTTGATGCTTGGATAGAAATAGTCACTTTGAAGTTTTCTTCTAACTCATCGATAAGTTGTTTTATTTGTTGCGAAAATAGGTGACTCGTTTGCCAAATCGTTAACCTTGATTCCGTGAACAAAGTTAAACAAAGGTGTACTTATAATTATACATCTATTATGCGGAATACTTACATGTATACAGTGCTATATGTTTCAGTCAATAAAAAAGTATAAATAAGTTCTTTTATCATTAACTAGGTATCCGATCTATTCGAGGTCCCCCTTTTTCCATGCCCTTTACAAGTCCTGTCGTGTTTATTTTTCGACCAAGCAATATTTATCTATATACATACATATCCATTGGCCTAAGAATGGCTTTGTCCAATATTTTTTATTCAAAAATGAGGAACTAACACTGGCAATATGAAAGTTTTGATGATGATAATTACATGAAGTCGGTTTGTGACTAATAAAGTAGTCTAAGATTTCATTCAAAGCTGAATTATTTTCAAACGCCGGGGGTACCTACCTGTGCTTTTTCCGCCCGAATGGTTTTATTGGATTTCGATTTACCTATACAACCTTTTTTCTATTAATAGGCGCCTATATTTTTGTTATATAACATATAAAATTTGTTATATATTTAACGCACTTATCCATAAAGAATGGTTGTAATACATGATAAAATTCTTTTTACTGATAATATTTAACTAAAGGTATTTCATACTGAAATAAATATACATATTAGTATTCATTGAAGTTTATTTTTAATAAATGTTTATCACATTTCTAGAACATTCATTATTGTTTAATTATTTTTGTAAACATTTTAAATTATGTCTTTATATTATGAAATAATAATTACTTAGTATTTCCAAAAAAATCTACTTAGAGAGTAGATTTATTTCAACATAGTACAAATAATTATATAAGTGAAATGCCATTCCAATGATTTTGTATTCAGTGACTACTATTCATAATCTTACCATACAGTCATTTCTTATCTAACTGCAAAGAACGTAAAACGCACTACAGAGATATTCTACAGAATGAACGTGCTA
Source organism: Parelbella macleannani (assembly GCA_018245755.1). Classification (NCBI taxonomy): domain Eukaryota; kingdom Metazoa; phylum Arthropoda; class Insecta; order Lepidoptera; family Hesperiidae; genus Parelbella; species Parelbella macleannani. Next base: position 6,995 of record DWEE01003508.1, read on the forward strand.
TAAAAAGAACGTGCTACAAAGAGAACTTGCTACTAGAAATAAAATTTCAGCAATTCGTAGCGAACAAAACAGAAAGTCAAGTATTGTTAAATACTGGTACAAGTGGCTCAATTTCGTAGCTCTACGGCATTGTACGTAGCGTAGACTAGGGCTACGGGCGGCGTGAGCGGGTGGGGCGGGAAGCGTCAGTAGGGACGCATTGGTTACGCGATGCGCCCGTCTTGTTACCTGATTCCTTTCTCGTGTTCGGTTCCGCTGACTACGTCGTCTATGTAAATTACAGGATTGCGCTATAAGACGGTAAGGACTCTGATTTTTTGACGATAACTTTTATTGGATTTTTTCGTTCACGTTGAGACGTATTGCGTGCCTTGAATTTTAATTTTTTTCGTGTCTTAGCTGTGATCTTATCAACTGACTTCAATGTTTATACATTCGTATGTAAAATCGAGTATACTAATATGATATTTGGAACGTATTTTTATAAAATCTCGTTTTGACCAAATGTTTATCAACTTTAATCATGGGGTTGACAATTTTGTACATTCGTTTTTGTTTGTGTAAGTAATTGCAGGGTAGAATGAATTAAAAGTATTAACCGTGGATTTTACAATGCAAAAAAGAGTAAAACAGTAAAAAAAATTAATACTTAATATAAAACCTTTATTAAATGTACTTTTAATTTATGGAGAATAAGTATACCTACAAGTTTTTAATGCCGAATACTAACAATGAATAATTAATGATTTAATAGTAGGTATACTTATGTCATTATATAAATGATATGAATCTATACCAGACCGGAATGATATTGGCCCCTTATAAGTAATATTTTTGCACAAACTATAAAGATACTTGCGATCTAGAAATCACCGAAATATGACTTTTTACATTTAGTTGCAAACGAACAAATTATCATTCAGAATGATACGAACAATGTCTACATTGAAAACAGGACGCTAAAATTTATACAGTAGAATATATATTAACTATATTTGAAAGGAGACCTATATTTTAACAGTGGAATATTAAGTGGGTCGATTATTATTATTATTATGTATTTGTGTCCAGTCATCAAATTAACGCTGTTTATTTGTTAGTTTAAGTGTATTATTTTATTTGTTCTAAATTATTGACGTTAAACATAACGTGCTATCAAGGTGAAAGAAAACGTGCGAAAACCTGCGCATCTAAGCATTTTCCATAAAATCATCTAAGGCTTGTTAAGTTTGTCAATCCACAATTGATGAACGTGGAAAATCATGACCTTAATCTTCTTAATTCTGACGTGATACCTGAGTCTAACATTTCAACGGTAAACTGGTTTGTTTAATGAAGTAAATTCATGTCTCCTAACGGTTATATAAGATAGGATAATGCGAACGAATAAAACTGAAGAAAACGTTTCCCTTTGGTTTCTATTATTTAAATACATTTAGAAAGAAAATATTGTAATCACATATCATCAATCATTAATGCTTTATAAATCATGTTCTTATTTTATCCTTGATGATTTGTAATTTTATATTGTATTTAAGAAAATGAAACCTAGCGATAATACCATTGATAATCATGTTTCCTTTTCTCCTTTTTATTGATTGAACTATAAACAGCGTACCTACTTAACAGTATTGAATGACATTAAAGACGTCGCGGAACATTATTAACACAAGACTAACCACCCCTACGCGGTTCAAATGTTGTTAAGTAAAGGCTGTTGCTTTAATGGTACCTACTCAATGTTGACACAAAACAGTAATATGCTTTGTAGTTTTTAATTATATATCGTTCTAACGGTACTTAATTTTCTTCTTGTTAGTAATTTGTCTGTCGGCGTGCAGGACTATAGCCTTTACCATCTCATTCTGCGAGGAGATGAGTGTTGTACATTGGAATTATGAAAAGCTTGATAGTGAAGTTACGTTTAATGAGAAAGAGCTTATTAATATGTATTTGTGCCCATCGAGCGGCATTATATGTAGTAAGTTATGGATATTTGATTTTTGTATCTTAAATTTTTACCACGTCATCATCTTTCAACAAACCCTATATCCCTTTAAATCTCATCATGCACTTGTTTTTTCATTATATCTAACTCATAAACGTTAATAGTAGAGTCCGACACTAATCATTGCATAGTTCGTTTACAAATATACATATGTGTTTGTATACATAAGTACACGTAGCATTAGAGGTAAACAGATATATTAGACCAGAAGTAAAAAACCTTGTTACTCGTATATGCTTCAAAAACAATTTTTAAATTATCTATGGTAATCCTCATTTCCTCTACCGTTTCTGGCTCACATTTTATTATTGCAGTTTAAACGATTACAGTAGATTATTTTTTAGTAATTTCTTTCCTCCTTTTTTGGGAATAAAAAGAGTTTAAGTTATTAGTGTGTCCCTTGGCATTAAAAAGAAACTGTTTGCTGGCGTGTGAATTATTGTACTGCCCAGAGAGTAGTTAGCATGGAATGACGTGTAGGTGTGATGTCAAAAAAATCACCGGTTGCGAGAGCCTATTTTAAGATGTTAGCCATTGAGATATTATGGGTATATAGAATAGGGAAGACATACGGCTGCCTGTAAGCGGCAACGTCCGACGGTTAGAAAGAAAGAAACGATCACGATACCCTATCTCTATCTCACTACTGACGCATGACTCAGGCTAGCGCTATCTGTGCGTGGGCGAGTAGAAAGAGACAGAGAGATAGGAAGCCTCATTTGCTTTCTCTTTTTTTCGATGAACACATTTTAGATGTTAGCTGCATGTAGAAATGTCACTTCTGGCAAGTACGTAAACAAACACACAATACACCATTAATATTTCTTTTTAAGTTCGTGCTCGACAAGAAATGTCATAAATATATTTTCCGTATTTCTTTTAAATTTGGCAAGCATCTGTCTATTTTTCAAACTGATAAATAAATAATTGCCTGACGTTTCGGTTCTAAGTGCTCGTAGATGGAAGAAAGATTTTCAATAACGACATCGTAAAGGCGTCGGAATGAGTCTGCTCGACAGCCTAATGAGATTGTGAGAAGAGCGTATGTATACGAAGAATATTGTATGTGTGTTTATTACGTCTATACATGCACTTTCAACGCTATCTACAAGGTATTCCTTTTCAATAAAATGTATTATAGTTTTGTTCATGTTTTCTTCTTCCACATTATTTCGTTGTTTCGACGGTATGCTTTTGGAAAATGTTTTGAATTTGAAATAGGACAGTTTATTTGTCTATGGACGTTTTACTTCTCGATGCTAAAGTCACAGGTTGCATACTTTGTTGGAATGTGGATTAATGCAAGTACCGAGGAAGACAGAGATTCGGACAAACAGAAGTCTCCGAATGTGAAATCTCCTGATTATTGTGAAAAATGCGCGTCAGTTCTGTCAGAATAAAAAAATTTGACAATTAATAGTCCTTAGATGCCTACTC
>DWEE01003509.1:0-10439 GCA_018245755.1 Parelbella macleannani
TGATATTTAAACTTAAAACGCACTTTTATAAAGAGGTGCGCGCCATGGATTCGAACCCAGGACCCCCGGAATGAGAGACTGAATTCTTAACCACTAGGCTACCACTGCTATATATGCTTAAAAGTACATAATTAAATTAATGCTTAATCATTTAAGAACAAAAGTAAAATGCCAGTCAAAATAAAATTCCAACTCAAAAATACGGATACCTACATAACTAAGTGAATTGAATAATTTATCTTTAATAAATCACAGCTTTACACCGCTTGCGTGTTTTATCTGCGAATAAAAGCCGAATACTTGAACAAGTAAATACGCAGTGGAGTTACTTAGACGATTTGAGGCAGCTTAAAGCTGTACCCGTCAAGATAACTTCACATTTGCGAGCCCGTCACGGCGGACGTGAGACGAGACTCATTCAAATATACAACTTGCACAGCGAAATTTGTTTATAAAGAACACTTTCAGTTAAGAAGTCTTCTTCGCAACACTCGAGATAAGATTTGGTGAAAATTCGAATGTAAATAAATATCTACTTACTTCTACTGTGTATTTATGGCTCATAATGTTTTAGAAAGGTTGCTCCATCACGACAGGTCTCTTATGGGGCGGTAGAGAAGACCGAGAGACAAATACATCTGTCATTACAAACCTGATGCGGTTCTTCTACGTTTAATACAAATTTTAGAAAGGTTTATTAAAAATCGGTTCTTATAAAATTGCTATAACATTTAAGGGTTTTTAACCCTGACGGTGTAATGCACAGGCCTGTATTACAGTTAATGAGGTACAAAAGACCGAGCTGATAAACAAAGTAAGATTGTAACACCAGTCTATCCTGGAAAAAATTATGTAATAGATTATATAGATAGATCTATAGGTCTAGTATTAGTCTAGTATTATTGGTATAGTATTTGTTGGTAATTTTCACTGCTAAGCTGGAGATTACGGCTTTGATTGTCCCCACACCCCTTCCCTGAAGGACAATTATTTGTGCGGCCAATCCGAATATAGTTCTAATGATCTATATATTTTTAACAACAACTGAACATCACGTTCAGTGGCGTGCTATTGGAGGGGTCTTATATGTTCAGCAGTGGACGATGACGAATTGATGATGATTATGATTTTTTTTAATGAAAAAAAACTTAATACTTTACCCCTTAAACCCGAAGCGAGTAAGCAGAGGAGTATAGTATAGGCACTCTCACGTTTCACCAGTTATATTTTAGTCCCATGGAATAGGTGTCGAGCATATTGCCATACACCGGACACAAATCGAGACTCCGAGTCGCAACTATAAATTCTAAATTAGAAAAATCCAATGGTACCCGAACCGATATTTTAACCTAGGACCTCCCGATCGGCAGTCGCGCTTACAACCACTCAACCGACGACAATACTTACTTTCTAGAAAAATCCCTGTGTTTGTTCTCTATCTGGTCAGTATCATACACAGCCCAGTTTGGCAGCAGGTGGTGGTACGTGAGCTGTCTCAAGGTACGATTATATTTCGTAAGATTGATGGATATTGCTTATCCAGATGAATGCGTGCATTTGGCTGATATAAATTTAATGCGGTTGCGTAGGCCGATAGGTGGTACGGTAAGACAATGGACCGAATAATCCTTACCCACACGAGAGATAAGTCAAAATACATAGATCTTTAGTAATGTTTTAAAAATCAATTTGAAAAAGATATTTATTTTATTAGTTATTCGTATATAATTTGGTTTAGTTTCATCGTCGTCATCATCAGCCTACTCCCGTCCACTGCTGGACATAGGCCTCTCCAATGGCACGCCACTAAATTGGTGGTTTGCCGCAGGTTTTAATAATACCTAAACAGTTCTTCATAGAATTCTACATTTAATGAAAATGCACTAATATAAAATTCATTATAATTTAAGATAATTTTTTACACTTTACTGTTAAACGTTTCCAGAGTTACTTTTCAACAGCCTTCGGATAGGTCCGACACTAGTCGGGCTATTCTCTACCCTAATCTTCATCCTCAGGCTAATCCTCGAGCCAGCACACCGGGCGCGCTACACCCAAAAGTATCCTGCTGTCCCGAAAGTGTCGTAAAGTGATAAAATAGAAAATCGTGCCTTATCTTAACACTGTGCAAACATTGTTGCGGTCTTCCGCGTATATTATGTATTATATTTGTGTACTAAGCTCATAGCTAACAAACATGTCAGTACCAGTCCGATGCTAAAGTTCCATTTATATATTAGTAAGTAAAAAATGTACTCCGTTAATAAAATTGCTCCGCGCACCCGGAGTGCGAAATTTAAAAGTTTAAGCGTGGAAAAAGTTAATATATATGTATTAATCTAATTTATTTATTTATTTAAAGAATACTGGCAATAACTGCAACTATATTTATTCGTTGGTGCCACACTAAAGCGGTTTGTGTTACTGTCTATTAACATGTACAATATTTAGTATGTATTCCATATAGGTACAATAAATTCTATAAGTCATTCGTTCTTTAGCGTCGTACTGCCACTATCAGTCACATAACAGTCTGTTGTCAAATAGACACAAAGTAGAGAATAAAAAAGGACATAAGAATCGCAATAAAATTCGGTCTTAACATTGACTTGTATTTAAAATAAAAAGTTAAAATTTCAATTTTAATTAACATTAAATGATAACATAAAAATATTAAACAGTTAATGCAATTGCAATTTAACCAAATATTTTTTAATGTAATTGCATTTAATTTAAAATTTTGACGTGTAATTTTTTTTGTCAATCAAAAAAAATATTTACCAAAGGAATATTGATTGTTGGACCATTAGTTACATTTATACTGTTTACGTTTTAACACGTCGTAGTAACGAAAGCAAGACGTCACAGTCGAATACCCTGTTAAGGTTAATCCCCATCCACTGGATCGCGCAACCTTTTTTCCAATCCAATTGACTCATCCATTTTTCGGTCGATGCCTGTTTAGGGAAATCACTCGTGCGGGTTCCTCGAAATTCACTAGTTCGTTACCCAAAGAATTCTGTACACTGTATTATTCGTGTTTCCAGTAATAGACAATGTTCTATATCTACTCTTTTGGGGTGTACATAACATCACGCATGTATTTCTCCAAAGGGGCAGGCAAATACTTTCCATCCCAATTATAGGCAATATTGATTTTAAAACACGCTTTTTTAAGCAGGCGCGCCAGGATATGAACCCCGAACCCTCGGAGCGATAGGCTGACATGTAAATCACTGAGTTAGCCTATTTCACTGTAGATTACTTACATAATCGAACTGAAAACCCATGAGAAACTCGAATGTTAACTATGAATCACAATATTATGTTGTAACCGAAACGAATACTAATATATTTCTTTTGCAATTGCATTAATTATATTAGTTTATTTTTCGTAAGCGATTGTATAAAAAGAGAAACGTAAAGATCGTAAACCGAAATAAGTGACAGGCGGATGTATAGGCGATGCGGCTTGCGGCTGCGGCTTGCGATTGTAGCATAAATTATAGTACAAGACATGCTACTCACGTTTCTGGCACGGAGAAATAAGTGGGATCACCAGAAAGGGGTAAACATCATTGAGCAACAGCGCGTTGGTAATAAATTTATTTACACGATTCTCGGAAACTTGGCATTCTTTAAAGGTAAGTTCGTTGCCACCATTTGTGCGTTAATTTGTTTATGGCTTTGAGTTTGAAGCTCTAACTTCGCTAATTCGAATGTATTACTGCATTACGGAGTTCAGTACTGATTTAAAGAGTGTAAGACAAAGGATTCAGTTTGACTGAGAATATTTTTATTCTTAACGCAGTAAATTATGTTAGGAATTTTATTGTGGTCTCCGCGCAACCTCGTTACAATTGTTGAAAGCTCGTGAAAGAAGCCTAATAAGGGTCTGCAACTGATCAACCCTACCAATATACGTTTTTCAAAATTAAAACTTGTTTTTCCACATAAGTTTTTATAAATTTTTCTTACTTTTAAAAGTACCTACATAGTTTTTTAAATTCATATCAACTTTAACATTAACATGTTTGAGCTTAATTCGATAACGCGAAATATGATAGTTCGATTTTAATTAAAATTTATCGAATCAGTAACTCAGTTGACAATTCAATAATCAGTACGGATCTTCCGGTGTTTTCAGTTTTAAATTAATATTAAATCGTATAATATTTATTCATTTATCCTCCATAATATGCTTGCTGAACTTTGTATGAACACCAAAGAGTAAAGAAACGTTAGAGTTTCAGCAAATATGTAGATCTTTTAAGGTTTTTGTTTATAACAATATTATTTATTTATTATTATTACACAATCATTGCAGATGTCTCACGAGTTAGGCAGAGAGCGCCGACATTCAAATATGTCTATTGTACAGATCTGTCCTTTTTTCTTCCACTTTCATCATTCTCATACATACACACCAGTTTTGGAGACTTCTAACTAGCCCATCATATAGTATGTCAAATATTCCGTCAAGGTAGCTAAATCATATTGAATTTTTAATTATTATTGTATACCATCCAATACAACGCCGCATACAAAGACCATTCAAGATGAGTATTCGTTGAGAAAAATCCACAGACATCAGGTAATAGAAAGTAAATATTTTGCTATGGATCCCGCTTTTGTCGAGAGCCGTATAAGCTAAGCCAAGCTTAACTTAAATTTTTCAGTTCTACATGAAGTACACTAAGTTTAACTTAGGCTTGTTCCACACTTTGTTTAAGTAAGTAAGTAATAAGTAAGTAATAAAGGCTTTATTTTGTTGACATTGATAACATTGAACATTTATTCAATACCGTACATTTTCTCTTTAAAAAGTTCGTTGACAAAACTTCTTTCTTTAAACGTAACTTATGTTACGATTCCATTATCATCTTTAATTTTTTACTTGTAAAAAAATTTATTGATTCATACTGCTGTGACTTCATATGTATTTTGATAAAAAATATCCGTACGTTCATTTATTGTATTAAAAAAATTTGTTTTACTTAAGATTTGCATACAATAAGTACTGTTCTCAGCAACCCGCGTACAAAGGCTCTGAGATCTCGTCTAACTCGCCGATACTGGTGCATCAATCCTAAGCCCATCGGCCATTGCTCAAGTACGTATATGTATATGTACATAGTCTTCATTTACCAGCATTAACAAACGTGTTGGCTAGTAGCCACGAGCTACCAATGTTCCCCATGATGACTTGCGTACTAATAATTCACAGCCTATATGTTTGATATGCTGTTAAAAGGATATAAAACAAAACAAGATCCTATATTAAAACCATTTTACTCCTAACCTTACAAAACAGAAGTTTGCCTTCTTTGAAAATTACCCAAACACCCATATAGGTATTCGTATAACCTTCATATAGAGTAGGAATAGAAGGCGAATAATTTTATTCCAGCCGCTCCACATCTCGTCTGCAGAGTGCTAACAAGTTAAGCTCCGTGCCAGTATCTAGTATATTTCCTGATTTTTGCAACTTGGAAGTGTTGAAGACAAGAAAGAATAAGCACTTCCTAGGCAAGCGTGCTACATCCGAAGAGCCATCTCGATGACCACCAGGTACTCTTAAATTTGTAGTAACCTTATGGCTATCAAAAACGGTATGTTTTACGTCTATACGTATATTTATTGATAGAATAATTTAACAGAATAAGTTTAACTGGTCCGCCCGGTCTTTTCGTCGTAATCCTGAGTGCATTATTTCTTTTTACTTTGACAAGGTCTCTATTTGAGCGGAAAAAAAGATTCATAAAAACGTGGAACAACCGTCGGTGAAAATGCAAACTTTTCTTTACATAAAAACGGTTAGAACTTCCCAAAAAGTTGTGTGTTTGTTACGGCTTTCTTTCAGTTTATGAAATTCAGCAACTTCCACGGCCATCACTTTTCATTTAGACACGTTTTTGTTATGATTATATTTATAATTTTGTTATTATCCTGCATTTACAATGTTTACGAACTTTTACAACACCCCAAAAGTGTCCAAAGAACTGTCCGAGTTTCGCAAATAAAATTCTTTTTGCGACTTCCCAAGAACATAAAATCAAAGTCAATAAAAACACACTCATTTGTGCCTTTAAAGAAACTTCCTTCTATAGACCAGTATGTAAATCGAATTTAATCTTTAAAAATAAATAAAATTGGAGTGTCTGTCTGTAATTATAAAATAACCGCTTTTTACTAAATGCTTAGGTATTTATACACCACAATAACATTTTCACAATTTTTGTCTGTTTGTCTGTCTGTCTCTCTATTTGTTTGTTCCGGATAATCTCTGGAAGGGCTGGGCCGATTTTGACGGGACTTCACTGGCAGATAGCTGATGTAATAAGGAGTAATTTAGGCTACTTTACGTCTGCCGGACTACGAATGTATAAAAGGCGGAAGAGGTCTGCTAGGATCCTAGCAGATGGAAATCTTAATACCCCAAACCTGCATATCCCTATGGGAAATAGGCGTGACAACATGTGTGTTATCGTTAAATGTCCAAAATAGTACACTTTCTGCACATATCCTCACAACATTATCTCGGTGTCATGTAATATATTAAACACGTCTGCGTTAGACAGCTGTGTACTTAGCGATATTTATTTCGACCTCATTTATTCAGATGCTCACATTGTTCTTAAGAAAATCTTATTCACAGTTTTTCCTACTTATCGTCCTATTTATAAATCTGTTAATTTTTGTTTCATCGACTTTCCAACTAAACTTAAATCGACAGAAAACCGAGTAACCATATAATATTTTAGGGCGCGTTCATATGTAAAAGAAGCACGTCAAGTCTGTAAAAATAGAGATATTTGAGACTCATTGCTCTCTGTTTATCCCCTCAGAGAGCTTGCGTGTACAAATAATAATATAAGTATAATCTCATAAGGTAATACGTATATATATAATACTTATGTAAACGAATAGTGGGCTATATTAATTTGGGCCGCATTTCCACACACACTCATATTAACCGAATCGCGCTCGCGAGCGAGTGCGGCGCGGAGACTCGGCCCAATCTATGTAAGTGGCCTCCGAGACCCGGCCTTATCGGGCTTTATTAGTTATTTATGCGCGACTCTACTAAAGCCCAAATGTCCTTCATGTAAATTGCATTGTTTTTCCTCTACACTGTAATACAATTAAGTCTAAGGGAAAATTTCACGAGTGGCATGTGTGAAACCGCTTTTCACGTTGTCGACCTTATATCACTTACATTTATTATTCACCCACAAAATAATACATGACGGCCGCGTGTAATTTACATCGCATTCAATTTCACTTAATTCTATGGTAACGGTCAACTAACAAAACGTATTTGAAGTAGGTACTCAAGAAAGCTTCAAGGTTGGACTGAATTTTATTAATGTTCTCTACGAAGGTACATAATTGTAGAAGTCTTTTAAAAATTTCGAGGTTTTTCTTTATAAAATGTTGTGCCTACATAAAGTACTTTTAAACAGCGTTTAATACCTTAAATTTATATATTATGAAGTTTTCGAAATATGTCATAATTATACAGTAATTTTATGTTTGATTATTTTCACGAGTGCCTCGTTGGCCGCGTAAGGATTACGTTACACGTATAGCAGGTCTTAAGAACAAATTTAACAGTTTCTATTTTTGTATCATCCATTTCAACCATTCCTTCCGTTTCGTTTTATTTGAGGGTATTTTTATATATATTATTATAAGTTGCAAACGCGAACGCTACTAAAGAGATTTTGGCTTCAATTCCCGGGTCAGATACCATCTAATTTTTATAACTTAGAATATATAGTAAAGCTCGGAGTCTCGATTTGTGAAGACAGAGTGCTTAATACATAACAGGATCGTAGGAATCTACTACACTTCTTTGCCTACCTCGTCGAGGAATACAAGCATGAAGATCAAAAAAGAGTATATATTAAGTGTCACAAATATGTTGCATGTTATAAAGTCTCGAAAACATAACAAATAATAACCAATTAAAAAACAAATTGAAACCAAACCCATTACTTGTTACAAAACGAACAAAGTCAAGCGCTAAAAGATTTACTACAGTACAATACTAATGCACAATACTCTGACAATGTTGGTATATACTATATATCAAACAGATAATATGACGAGTGGTGTCCAGCGGCTGCTCTCGCACACCGTCGGTAGCAACGACAGGCGCAGATAAGCGCCGCCCACATCACGAGTGCGTTCAAATGAGCATTAAGCGGATATTTTATAACATTTGTAACGTACCGTCAAGACTGTTCAATTGTAATATATTTACATTACTATGTTTAGAAAAAGCACGTCAGGTCTACAAGGTTATACATATTTGACTCTCCGCGCTCTCTGCCTGCGTCGTATGGGACCTGGCATGATGGTGTATTAATAAATAGGAACAATTTGATAAACTCTAATATCAAGCGACGCAATCCTGTAGTAACCAAACTGTCAATAAACATAACGTCTGTCTCGAGAAACGTACATGAGTTGAGCCGGTGCACTGGTGATTAGAATTTTACTACTAAACAGAACAATTACCCGTGCTAATCACATAAATATTGATCTTGGATGAGAATCGTATCTACAAACCGAGGTTCAGCAACCAGGTCTAACCTAACCTAACCACTAAACCAATAAGCAATTTAGAGTAACAGAAATAGGCTGTGAATTTGTTTTATGGCCTGTAAATTCAGTAATGTTTGTATGTATGTTGCACAAAATTAATTAGTAATAATTAATTCTGTTTTGTAAAAAATATAACATAGATAGGTAGATAGATAGAAAAATTCTCTGGATAATAAACAAATTAATTTATGTTTTCAACGACTGGTATACCGCCCTGTAAGCAACAAGTGGGTGTATAATAAAGTTTTAAAAAGTATTACATTCTTGTACACATAACGTAACGATGTAACGAGCTGAAGACAGGGCGCGATGGCGCTCATTAATATAAAAGGGTTATTGTCCAGAAATTGACTGACACAGGGTGATGTTGATGACGATAAAAGAATTGGAAAATGAGTACAAAAAGAAAATGACCGCTAACGAAGCATGTACATATATAACCTTTCAATAATATAGTATATACTCCCTTTTATATACAGAAATATATAATAGATTAAAATGGTAATATTAATATGTAACGAGAAAAGTAAAATTCAATTGTAATAGCAAATTTCGTTCAAACGAAAGTAAATTAACTATATAAATATACATAAGTGGAAAAATATTCAAATATTTATTAATGTCAAATACTTTATTAAAACGGTATTTAGTAACTAGGAACTAATATACAAAATTTAATTAAAAATTGTAGTAATTAAATTTTTAGTCATTTTACTGAATAAAGTAACAGGGCGTCAACATGGAAATAGACATCACTTTTAAACCATACTTTATTGTACACAAAAAAAATTCAATACAAAATGAATATTTGTCACATGTACCTTAACCAGAAAAATCCAGTTAAAACCGCTTCCATCTAGCAGATTGAAATAATGTTCATAATACGTCTTCAACGATGTTGCCGTCTATTTTATCAAAATAATAACAGAAGAGATTAGAGGCAGCCCTAACCTAACGAGGCATATTTATAAGCTGTTCGTGTCAGGGACGTGAGCAAATAAATAAACGTACAACTCGCGATCCGCCGCGTACTTACCTCTTAAAGCTACAACACGAGGGTTGACTACAACTAGCGGGATCAAAATGATCTTGTGGATTTCGTGTCGAATTTAAATGGGTCTCATAAGCCAATATTTTTGTTTCTTATACCTATACTTTATCGATTATCTCGTTAGTCTATTGATGGCAAATGAGACTGCTAAACAAAAAGTCCTGGATTCGCTTCCTGGATCGGATAAAATCTTATTGGGTTTTTTGAAATTGAAATTCCCGGTAATAGCATTGAATCTGGATTTGTGTCTGGTGTATGGCAATAGGATTCTCTTCTATCCTATGGTGGAACATATAACATACTGGTAAATCGTGAGATTGTACTACGCTCCCCTTTCAACCCTTTCGGGAAAATACATGGGTGATGTTAAGTGACGGAATATTATTAAACTTTTAATTTATTTTTTATGTTTTTCTTGCAGTAAAACGTGTACACTGTTCAACTTATACAACGATAAGTTTAAAAATACCAACAAATATATAAAACAAAAATTCCAGAGGTAAAATACGAAGTCAGTATTTTGTTATTAAGTTGTAGAGCGTAAACATAAATTTTAAGAGCACTCCATTTTCAGTTTTTTTCACAAGAGACCTAATTATCTTGTGTTAGTTTTCGTTATCATGTATACGCGTATAATTTCGCAATATATTGTATGCAATACATTCGCTTCATCTTCGCTAGTGTTAGATTCATTAGGTTCTATAATTTATTTCATCGCTATTAAGGTTAAGTAAAAAGAAATTAAACAAATAATTATATGAGGATTATTATGATG
>DWEE01003510.1:0-10438 GCA_018245755.1 Parelbella macleannani
ATTCAGGCCTGTAAGTGCGAGTGTTCAACAATTAATAATAAAAGAGGCAAGATGAGAGACCCATACTTGTTTTTGTTTAATCACACATGCGCAGAGAAATATTGATAGCGCGTTTTTATTTTAAATACTTTGACAAATTTTAGCACAGTTTCAAAATGTTTATGGGTTTTTTTAAATAATAGTAAGTATTTTTTCATAACTATGTACAATATACTTTTTAATATATTTTTTTATAGAAGGCTCATTGGTAACGACCAGCTCATACAGTCCAAACTACTCAGCCTTCAGCATCGACGCAGAGTTGCTCGTCTCACGGTTTGAGCACTTTGGGGACTGCGCATTTGAGCTCCACAGTCTAGTGCCACCTGTCCTTTTAGAATCGGACGTCTAGACGTACCGCGGGCTACCATCCGCATCTTGTGCACACTCATTTAAGCAAGACAAAGTGATTCGGGAAGTCGTTTCTACTACATACGGCCAAAGAGTGGAACTCTCTTCCGGCGTCCATCTTTCCCGATTCGTATAACATGGAATTATTCATTGATTGCCTTGTTGGTCGAGCGGTTGCAAGCGCGACTGCTGATCGGGAGGTCCCGGGTTTAAATCGCGGGTCGAGTGCTAAGCTAAGAATCTTTTTTACACATAGTGCTCGTTATTGTTATTTTATAGGTTCAAATTAATATACTTTAAATTAAACAATATATAATTTTGTACAATTTTTACTCTGATTGGATCTTATACGTTGACATTTTGGGTTAGCTTTTAAGCATTTCAGTAAAAACGATGGTTACTCACTATGCATGCGCAAAAAAATGGCGATAGGTACCTGCCTCACTTGCTTTTGTCAATTTTTTTCGATGTACACATTTTCGGTTGGCCCCAATCTACGTATAAATGATCTATGACATTATAATATTTGAGTGTCTAGTGTTGACAGTATAAAAAATGTAACCAGGTTGGTTTTCTTCATTCCCAGTTGTCAAATTCTAGTCTAGTAACATCTTAAGAAAAATGTCACACAGATGGAAAAAAACAATGTGAGTGATATGTAAAAATATGGCTAAATCTAAAAGTTGATGTACCTTAAAACTTATTAATACTTATCTCCCAACTGATCACTTTCATCTAGTGTAGATGAAATAAAACAATGACTCATGTAGAAAAACGACAACCTCGCCCAGGTAAAGAGACCATTCATTCTGGGCACTTCATGGTGTCGCATTTTGAAGCTGAAGAACAGGACGAATATGACGATTTGGCTGTGCCAATTCCGGATGAAGAGCAAAATGTTCAAAAGACGACCGTCGTGGCTACGTACACCGTGCCAGGAGTGGCAGAAACATTCCCTCTCTGTGACAAAGAAGAAAGTAAACAACACCAACAACTTTCTATTGAGATATCCCTTACAAAATTATTTAAATGCATGACATTGGCATACAGGTAAGTTTGATTTTATTTCTGTTCTTACGTTTATATTAAGACTGAGGAGAATTAGAATCCAATTACAGGTATTCAAGTTATGGAATTCACTCCATTACATTTGACATTGCTATATCCTCTCTATGTAATAAACATTAATTATTATGCATAAAACATAGTATTTACAGGTAAATGGTTTTTCCAGTAATGTGAGGCAAAGTACAATATTCAAACACAGTCATCATTATGTACATTATTAGACTGAAAATATATTGGAATACTGTTCATATTAACATACATATAATGACTACAGTTTGAAATACAAGATGTCTTTGCATACTGTTTTGTAAATCTCATAATATGACAAGCAAATAATAGTGTCCAGAAGGAAACATACTGTGTTGTAAGTAGGCTTGGTGTGAAGATAACACAGGGGTCAGAGCTGTACTTAAGACACAGGTCACTTGCTGAGATAAGTGTGCCTGCAAATTGTTATTTATCAAATATACTATACCAATTATATTATTTAATTCAAGTTCTGCCCCTTTTACATATTTTTGGATTACTTTGACAGCTTATGTGGCAAAATTTTCTTTTCAAAAAGAGCATATGCTGGTACAATGAAAATTTGTAGTTGTAGTAAAAGAAGTATATTTTCTATGAAAATTAAATAAAAACAGTTGTTGTTAGTGAACATTTTGATTGCATTTAATAAACATCATATTTTATTTACAAAGTATAACATTACAAATTCCTTTCATGAAGGCAAATATGTTGTAGGGCTCTAGGGCTGTATGTTCCTGTAATGCTGTGCTGTCTCTAGTTGGAAATGTAGCAAATCAAGTTTATTTCAAGTTTTAAATAAAAATATTCTCATATGAATGAATGTATGATTTCTTTTTGCTATAATGAAACTAGTTGTTTGTGACTGTGGAGATAATAACTTGGCTTGCTGTAGGAATCAATAATTTTTGATCAGATATGATCAAAAATTGGCTTGTTTTAGAATCAATTTGTCATGTAGTTCTGTTTTTTCATCTTCAACTATTTTTATAAACATAATTATTATTGTGATATATGCCATGTCATAAATGATTACATGTATAAAAATGAAATCTCTAAACTATTTCTTCAAAACTCCTGGATTTGATAGCTCTTAACATCCTATGTGTATTTAGAGTGGTGAAAAAGCAGATAAGATAAAGTCAGGTTCCTTTCTTATCAAATTGTTATTTATAATAAGCTTAAGATCACTTATTGATAATGCCACAGATAAGGGGCTGACGAGCTCCTGACAATCTAACATTATCACAGTACAGTTTCAACATTATAGCTGTACTTCTTCATAATGTGTGAATTTAATAATTTCAAATCAAAAATGTTTCTTACTTGTTCAAGGACTTTCATAGTTAACTTAATTATGAAAGTGCTATTATTTAACGACAGCTTGTGACGGTGCATTTAGAATAAGAATGGTGAGTTATTTATTTTGTCATTATGATACATTTAATTACATTATACGTTTCTCAGACAAAAATTAACATCACCTAAATGGAATCGTTTCAAAGGTATAAAACTACGTTGGAAGGACAAGATCAGATTGAACAACGTCATCTGGAGATGCTGGCATATGCAGTGTGAGTAATCTTTATATTATTTTATTTGATATTTTGTATTTACAATGATGGTGGTGTATGTTACTACACAGTATTCAATATAACAAAATACCTAAATGCACCTTTGCCACAAGTACCTTAAATAAACCGGGTTGCATTGGGAATAACGCTTATGTGTCATCACATCAGCATTTACCGTTCCACTGCTACAACACCTGATTGTCTGCAGATCTCATCCGGCCACTACCACCTCTTTAAGTTGGATAGTGAATGACGTTTGTGAGTGTCTTTAATAAATCGGCTTGAGTTGTGAATGATGAAATTGTAAGAAGCAAAAGTGAATAATTGTATCCAGATCATGACAAGTAGATATAGTTAGTCTGGGCTATCCCTGTGAGCAAATAGGCTTTGTGTATGTACAATACAGCAGTATTGCAGACTACATAAGACATGACATAAGTATAACAACGTGTTGTATTCTTATTGTTAATATTTTAGTAGAATTGACTAAGAATTTTATATATGTGTAGTGTAGTTCACATCATATATCTGTTTATGTGTATATAAATATGTTGGAGAAGCACACTTCGCAACATCATCATCGATAGGTACCAAGGAAGGCGTCGGCGTCATCATGGGTTATTACAGACATAAAACAGAGATAACAAGGGACTGGACTAGAAGGGTATTTTTACAAAGGAAACTTGTTTTCAAATATTACTAATACATTTTCTTCAAAAATGTTGAAGAACACTTTAATGATATCTTGGACAAATAAATAGAGGATATGATTGGACTTAATGGGGTTACTTACCTATATAGATAAGTATCATACCACAGTATGATACTGTTTAGCCCACAGGCTAAACAACAATTTTTTATGTATTGCAATGTTGAATGAGGCATGATAACATTACCTACTCATCAACTTATTAACTAGTCGAGTGCCTGTAGTCTTGTATCCTACAACAAGTTACTTCACGCACGTTACGATAAACACATTTCGTAGTAAATCAATTAAAATCGATAAGCAACACTCATAACACAATGTGCCTCAATTTGGTTTGCAACGAGAGTAATGAGAAAAAGACGCACTATTTATTGCAGCTAGGCATTAAAGTAGCGATAGATTTGACACTATTCTAACTGCAGCGTTACCAATTGCGTTTTATGAAACATGTAGTATACTACGTACTGTGAACGTTTGTTTGTTTACAGTTATTAAAAAAAAGAATACTTTGGTGTGCCAGTTCGCCTCGCCGCTAGATGTCGATACACACGTGAAACCAGAGGTTCGTTGTGTTATATCTTGAATGATGTCCTTGGTTTGTTTTTGTTTTCAATGCTATATATTTGCCTTAACTTTCAGACAACAATATTAGAAGGGAAGTATTGGAAAAGAAGAGCCGAAGCAGTTATAGCTGAATATAAAAAATGGCGCATGTTTCATATAATGAGACTCCTTGGCAAAGGAGATACCTCTGTCCAGGATACGGTAAGGTTTGAATGAATCTTAAACGTAACACCTTCCGCTATGCATACGCAAATCCTTTTTTATTTTTATAGTGGTGCGGAAGATATAAAAATACGTCTCTAAATGAAATTGTACCTTGTTATATATACATTTTTGTCCTGCTTTTCAATTCATGCCATGCTTGCTTTGTCAATGTGACGCCGCTCAATATTTGAGTAGGTATTAAAACGGCGTCGATGCCAGAGTGCAAACCACAGTGTAAATGTTGGAAAACGGTGCGTTACATTCCAGATGTCAAAACTGTGCGCTTTTCAGATGTCGGATATGGACACGGTGGAGTCGTTCTCTCAGTGCAGCGACCTCGCGGGCAACATGCTCACCGACGAGGACTACCTCAACTTCATGAGTGACACGCTATTCTCAACCATCACAAATCATCAGCCTTTTGCTTTCCCCGATTGCAGGGAGATTGGTATTATGTTTATTCCATAGATGAGCATTTTGTGTTTTACGCTGATTTCCGTGGTGCACGCCTTTGCTCAATTGATGCATTGTTTTTGTATTTTAGCTAAGGGTGCAGGCTTAGCTGATTTCATTCAACCAAGCTTGGGTCCATTGCAACCCAATCTTGATGATTTTATGGACACGTTAGAACCGCTACATGGTAAGTTTTTTTCATTAAAAGTGTTATAATTATGATATGTGACGAACACGAATTATTTATACCGACATGTTACAGATCTGCTATCCACGCCGCGCTTGCCTCCCGTCCCTGAAGAGACGACTATTCATTCAGAAGATTCACTGTACCGCAGCGGAATGTCAGTCGATTCGTACACGCCACAGGGCTACATAACTGGCAGCCAGAACACTACCACCGGCACGATGCCCACCAGTCAGATGACCATTCACGGTATATACGTGCATAGGTTTGGAAAACGCTTGGTCGAAAGGCAAATCCGTGTTAAATGTTTCATTTTTTTAAAGGTACGGGGAACAATACCCAGATGGTGTCTGTGCCGGAGCAAGCGAAGAACGAGCAGATCCGAATGTACAACAACGAGAGGCTGTACGCTCAGCCCGAGCTCGCCAACAGTATCCTCGGCACCCCGGACATGCTGCCTTCGTTTCACGCGAACACTTACGAGCAGCACAACGTGCCGCAGCCCGACGCACAGATCCACAGCAACGTGTACCCTTCCAAAGCCACGCGGCTGCAGTTTGTGAGCGCGCAGCCCAAAATAATTACTCAGCAGGAGAGCTGCTACCCGAAGTATACCGCGGGTCGGTGCCATTTAAACCAAATAAATACAATAAACATTAAATATTTTCATACAGTCATACTTATTCTCAATTATGGAATAAGTTCCAAAACTTTGTAATATTAACATGTATAGATAGTTAGAAGGTTGTCGCTAAAAATTAAAGTTTGAAATTCCTTTGGATTTTACATTGCACGTGGGGTAATACTCTCGGTAATTACTCTGTGACATTGTTATTTATTGGGCAGCGATTCCACCGTCTCAAACCGCTCCGGAGACGGTGTCGCTGCTGCAGCAGCCGGTGCAGAATCCGAAGTATGCGAGCACGGCGCTGGCGCAGGGCGGCGCGCGCGGCGCGTACGCGCGCGACAAGCCGCGCGCGCGCCCCGCGCTCTACGCCGCCCACCTCGCCACCCACCTCGCCACCCACCACTACCAAACCGTACGTAGCGCACCTCGCACGCAATATGCTTTCAGATTACCTCCCTAATATTTGAATTTATGTTAATTTACTAGCTGTGCTCGCGACTTCATACGCGTAGATTTCGTAGAATATTTATGCTAGTTCTGACTTTATAAATGTGAGGAGTACATAGTTGCCATTGCAGGCATATAGCCAGCCGCTGCAGGCGCAGGCGCAGGCGGCCGCCCCGCCCGCCCCGCCCGCGCCGCCCGCCAACACGAGCTTCAAGCTCCCCTCGCCGCCGGTCACTCCTTCTAGCTCGCAGCAGGTGACTATTTTTTAAACCAGCGGAAATTTATTGCAAACCTCATATTAACTAAACACATGAACTAATTTCATCACTGGTTAACTATAACACATGTTATCATTGGAAAATATACAAGTACAAACTTGTAAAAATATCTTTCACCCGCTTCTAAAAAATGTCAAATAGAATTTCAAAAGTGAAGTTGATATTAGGCATCTAGCTAGTTGTAAAATTACTGACAGGAAATTTGTCACCACTCCAATTAGGAACAGGCCCGTCGTAATATGGCATCGATGAACCATTGCGCAGGCAAAAGAGTGGCCTACATGTTCTATTGCTACTTTTGTAATATGTATTGCGTAACATGGAAACGTACATTGACTGCGAGGTATACGTGGTGTATAACAAATTACTAGTCGGTTGGTCAGGTGCAAGTACCGCTCGGCACGCCGGCGGCGAGTGCGGGCGCGGCGGCGGCCGCGGCGGCGGCGGCTCGCAAGCAAGAGCAGTACCGCTCGCACTCGTTGCCGCTGGGCGCGCAGCTGGGCGCGCAGCTGGCCGCCGACTGGCTGCTCGCCGCGCCCGCCGCGCACGACGCCGCCCAGCACCAGCCCCGGGTCCTTTACAGACAACTCATTTTTACTTTTATTAGGTTTTACATATATAGTTATGATCTTTTAAACAAACCTCACACAAAGTTACCTACATATGTCTTTCTTTAATATTGCATGATTGCATTCGTTGAAGATTTTTGAAAAAAATTCTTTGGTTCATTTTTAAGGTGCGAGTTGTTTGATGAATACAACTTGTACGCAGGCGCGGGAGCAGGTTCCGATTGCGGTGCGCATGCGGTCTCGCTCGACATCGGGCAGTGTACCGGTGGAAGGCAGTGGCGCGGCGAGCGGTGCGGCGAGCGGTGCGGCGAGCGGTGCGGCGAGCGGGCCGAGTGCGCGCCGCCCGCCGCTGCTCACCAGCGTGGCGTCGGAGCCCACGCTGCCCCAGGCTAGCGTTATGCTCGCGCAGCTACTCTCCGCCCAACAATGTAAATAGTCCTTACCCACTCTTACAGTATAATTTTGCTCTATATTATTAAGAATATTGATGACATCGACTGTCGACCACACTGTCGCATTAGGGCAACCTGTAGTGATAGATGCAATGGTGTTTTAATTAATAAATAAATAACTGCCTCCTTGGTCGAGTGTAAGAGCTCTGTTGTTCGAGAGGTCTTGGATTCGATCGCCGAATCATGTACTAAAGGGTATTTCTAACTTGAAATTCCTAGTAGTGGTTCGGAGCCTGGTTTCTTGCTCCGTAATATTGGACAATAGGCTCATCCACTATTCCATATTGTGACGTAAAAGTAATCGGTAAAAAGTTAAAATGTACTACATTCCTCTGCCTATCTTTTCGGGCATTACACGCTTGATGTTACGTTTATATTCATAAGCAATACTGTAACATTTCTTTTTTAATATGCTTTCTTCCTTTTTTAAATGTTCAACACAACTTTAGCACATAGCAAACGACACGATAAAAGGAACGAAATATTGAAGTGACGAGTGACGTGCCTACAGGCTGCAGCCGCGACTGCGCTGTAGACATCACATATGTATGCGTGTTAAAGTTTAAACATACTTTAATTTGATACTAGGCCGATTAGAAAGTAAGGTAATCGAGTTCCTTTCGTTACTCGATGTATAAATTTTTTTGTTTCCAGCTCAAAGCTTGTATAAACTTCATAGTAGTCTCGAAGATGTCGGAGTCGGAGGGGATCCCGCCCAGTCGCCCGCCGCACGGGGACAGCCTTCCCCCATAGACAGCGATGTGATGTCGCCACATCCGGTATATAATACGAGTGCATTAATAATAAATTCAAGCGGATGAACAAATTATTTACTGCCCAGTTCATATTTGTTCGAGCTCAGTTTCTTAAGATAACACGACACAGGCATAAAAAATTATCAACCACGCGCCCACCCCGTGGGAGTGCGAGCGACGCAGCGCTGCACCTTGTGCTAGACTCGGCTCTCTGAGTTCGCGAGGCTTCTCGTATATTTCATTACGGTAACAATCATTCCAAATTAACTTCCTAGATATGTGCATTGAGCTGTGGCGCAGTACTAAAGTTACGGGGGCCCGGCCGCCGTGCCCCTAGATAATAATGACCGTGTAGCTTAGTAACGGTGCTCGGTTCGGCGAAAACACATTATCACCCGCAGACTGAATCAGCCGATAGCGATCGTTTATCGCGTCACGACTTCGGACTGTGGCCTTATCTCCCTTAGATACCTTTGCGTCTCGCATTACCTACTATAATCTTTAAAATGCCCATTTTGTTATCCTAAATTAAATGGTTATTTATTTTTAGAATTCATAACAGTTATAATGCGTGTTGTATGTTTAAATAACTACAAAATAATGCAGTATTGTTGTTTTCATTCGACAATTATTTCGTGTCCATTAATATTAAGTCCTTACATAAGAAATTAGCGTTTTATACGAAGAAAATGAAACGGAAAAAAATTATCAAATATATATTTAATCTATAACAATTTGTGTTAAGTGAATTAAAAATGTTTGTCACTTACACCGAAGCCTGCTGCTAGCTCTGACATGGATTGGGATGAATTTGAATGAAAACGATGGAACCAAAAGCGTACCGCCCTTTCTTTACAGTAGCTTCCCCATACACATCATTAATCTTTCGACCTGTTTCTGCAGCGCCGGTGCCGCCTTTGAACTCTTATTCGTAAATAACGCGATATTTCCAGTTTTCCACCTTGTGAACAGAATGAAGTCAAAGCAAAGTTAAATGGATGAACAAAGTCAGTGAAAAACAAATGAATTACAAAATTCGAAACCGAAATACATGAGGCTAAATTTGTTTATTTAAATTTGGAATTCCAAACCAAACCCTAGATATTTGAGGTGAATGTAGCTAGTTCGTGAAAAGGCTAATTTCATATGTAAGGACCCAATATTTAACAATGAGTTAGTTATTTTTTGTTTAATGACCAAAATATTCACTAGAAATGAAACCATAATCATGTTTATAACATAAGTTTGGGTTATGAAAGCTCACCACAGTCAGTGTGATGAAGTCTTTTATGAAATTAAAACATTCATTCTATAACCTCTCTAACAAACTGGGGGAACAGTTATGTGAGTAAATTAGAATTATTGCTTATCAAGAATAGAAGTTAATGTGACCAAAGTTTTGCGAATAAGCTTCATTTTCTTAAAGCATGATTTCACTGCAACCATATTACTGGGTATGGAATTTTCCTGATGGGAAATTATGGTAGAATGTGTTGGAGCATCACTACAAAATTATGTATAAATACTCACCAAGCTGTGTCTTCAAGAAATATACCTTCCCTTTCTAGATGCATAAATAGTTCTCCACCACTTAAATATTCTAATATAAGATACAGCTTACCACCAGTTTGAAAAGCATAAACTAATTCGACTATAAAAGGATGCTGAAAAGATAAATATTTTGTTATATGTATGATGTCGAATTAACATGCAATTTAATTATCTATTACTCAGATTTATTGTGCCTTTTATCATTGTAACATATATAGGGATATCTTTACACACAAATATATTTTTAAAAGTCTTGGTTAAAGGAGTATAGGTCACCCTCCTACTAGATGGTCTGACTACCTGAAGAAGACAGCGTGAAGTTGCTGGATTTGTAATGCCCAGGAGTGGAAGGAGTCTTGCTGATAAGGGGAGACCTATGTCCAGCAGTAGACATGTAGAGGCTGATAATGATGAAGGTATTTTTAATGATATAATAATTTTAGGAATACATTTTTTTTGAATTTTGGAGCACAACAAGCTAAACATTATATATAGTTTAAACTATTTAACTAAGTTGCTATTGTCCAGTTTATAAATTATCAAGTTAAGGGGTGGGCAAATATATATATATAATTATATTTTTTA